>CM062628.1:56934203-57074203 GCA_025617555.3 Puccinia polysora
ATGCTAGAATGTGACTCCATTCAATGTTGGTTTTGCTGCAAGAAATAACTCTGGTGTAATTTCAACTCATAAAACAATATATCCAACAAAGAAACTTTTTGAATATTTACCAACCAATATTAAATTGAGTTCAAATTTCTGATAAAATCCACTTGCATCCAATGTGCAACAAGGGCCATTAGTTTCACATTTCAAGCCACTTCAATTGACAAAATTGACAAGGCAGATGATAAACTAGGAATGAAACTTTGAAAAATGATGATCTTGATGGTACTCATAACAGGGCCCCATTGTCTTCTATCATGCCCAAACATTCAAACTGAATTTTTTTCATCCTATTGTTTGAATTTATTCATAAAATAATCAATTTAGAATTGAAAAGACCAGGAAGGGGCATCAATGGATTACTTCAATTGATACTGAAATATGAGGTTGAAATATTTAGTTCAACAAAATTAATTCAAAATACTTTTCCCCAGAATTTCCTCCAGCTTAAAAGATTCAGAAATTAATTTCCTTTTTCTCAATTATTAGAAATTTCACCAATTTTGAAAAATGGTGGCAGGAATAATCAAAAAATAAAAAATTAAAGAAAGAAAATAAAATAAAAAAATGAAAACCAACTTTTAACTGTAGGTATATTTGGTCAATGCTTTTACAAAATAATCCATCAACTCTTTCCCTCCTTCCCATCAAATTGATCCCCCCAATCCCCACATTAATCCCTCCCTCTGTCTTGAGTTATCTCAGCTTCAACATGTCACTATGTACCACCCACTCCTCCTCCAGCTTGATCAATCAATCATCTCCCACTTTCCCCCGGTGTGGTGACCAAATCTTGACACCCTGGACCAGATGCCAAAAATTCAAAAAAAAAATTACAATTCTTTTATTTAGATGTCATTCAAAAAAAAAATCGGAATTTTTTTTTATCAGTATCACTCCTCCAATTTCCTCATCCTGCAAAACATTCCTCTGTCCCATTGGTCTAGGACAGGCCTCTCTTGGTCTCATCACCTAGGCATTGCGTTTGATCCCTTCTCTCTTTGTTCCCCCCTTCCTTTTGGCTGAACGCGCAGGCCAAGACCTGCTTGGCCCAAGATATCCCTATTCACTCCTCACCTCATCATCTCCATCATCATCACACCCCATCATCCTCCCTCATCGTCACAAGATCATCTTGTCAACTGGTAGAACTACAGACAAAAACCAATCAAGCTACCCTTGAGAGCGTCCTCCTTGGCCTGATCCCCTTGGAATCAAATCCAACCTCCCACCAGCTTGCCACCTCAATTTATCACACCTTGCATTGGTTTGATCTACTCCATTGGT
Organism: Puccinia polysora; assembly: GCA_025617555.3. Classification (NCBI taxonomy): domain Eukaryota; kingdom Fungi; phylum Basidiomycota; class Pucciniomycetes; order Pucciniales; family Pucciniaceae; genus Puccinia; species Puccinia polysora. Next base: position 56,935,536 of record CM062628.1, read on the forward strand.
TCTTCTCCCTGACCATTGATTGGCTCCCTGATCCAATCCACCACTCAATCACTCCTCAAAACCTTTCAACCCAAGGATCAATTGATCCCCAAGGCTCAAGATCCCATCCAGCCTCAAACTCACCCCCCCCTTCAATCAACCTAACCTGAGGACTATCATCCCCCAAATCCAAGATCTCATCACCCATCTCACTCAATCAACCCCCTCACCAAACCCTCCAATCAAATCCTTGGGGCCCTGACTAATCATCATCAAACCATCTCCCCACTTGGTTCTCACTCCAATTTGATCCTCCAACCAATCCCCCTTGGTCTGCAAATTGGCCAACACCAATCCGTCACCATTTGCACCCCCTTCCATCTTTGGGCAGGGGTGGGAAAGTGTTGTCTACCACCTGCTGACATTCGCGTGTGGTCTGGTTTATTTTTTCCCACCCTGTTGAGAGGAAATCGGCTTCTCACACTGCTCCCGGCTCCTCGCACCAACTTAGCTTCTCACACTTCTCCTTAGCTTCTCACACCGCTCCTTAGCTTCTCACACCGCTCCTTAGCTTCTCACACCGCTCCCGCTCCCCACTCAAGTTCACCAAAACCCCGCTCCCGCTCCCGTGCTCCTCATTCCAATCCGCTCCTTCCCCATCCATCATCTGCTTCTCCGCTCCGGCTCCTCCATCATCTCTTCGCCATCCGCGTCATCCGCCTCTCCGCTTCTCATCCCATCCATCATCTGCTTCTCCGCTCCGGCTCCTCCATCATCTCTTTGTCATCCGCCTCTTCGCTTCCCCATTATCTATTCTCCACCTTTCCTTTGACATCATCTCTCAAGCCTCATATAAGCTCCTCAAGTCCCAACAGCTCCCATCCAACACTCAACCTACTGTCCTGTCTTGAAATTCAACTATTGCCTCAAAACCTCAACTGATCAAGTCTTTCACCAATTTCCTTTTCTGTTCACATGTGAGGTTGACCTGTTTCAGATCCCATGACAACCGCTGACCAATCTCAAAACATCTCTATTCAGTTCCATCCAATTTCATTTCCTCATTTCTCAATTGTCATTGTTATTCAAGCCCCTCACCTTGTTCATGTCCGCACTGAGTGAGAATCTCCAGCCTTCTATTTTCTTCTTTCTCATGCTTCTCCTTCAATGTTTGTTAATTTCGGTTCCTTAGTCTTTTGGTTCAGGTATCAAATATCTTTAGCTCTTCACACCCCTTCTGCCTTTGGGTGAGGGGTGGGTGATCCCGGTGTTGTCGCGCGCGCCCATCCGCAGATGGATGCAAGAGAGGTGAAGGGATGAGAATAGATCCCACCCCAGTCAGGAAGGCTGGGTTTCCACCGGCCGCGTGATCTATTTTTCTGATCATCTGAAATCAAAAAAAAAAAAAAATCCGCTCTATATGTAGAATCACTTGTACATAGTCTAACAGGGCCTCCTGCCCATATAAGGAGGGGCTCTCCCCTGCCTTTTGGGAGGGTTATCATATGGGATCTTACCAGAGAGAACACTATCACTACCATCTTGAAATATATTATATGTGGGGTCTCATTCCCCTTTATCTGAGACTAAAATTTGAATATATCCATGATTTCCCCTTGATCCTTGAGCCTCCATACTCAAAACCCTGATCCTTGATCTTTATCACCAACCAATAGCTTTGCTGGTTGAAGAAGAGTTTGACTGATTGAATTCTTGAGTGTGTTACACCACTCCTGATCCCTTTATCCAACCATACTGGTCCTGATCATCCTTTGATTTTCTTTCTAAAACTAGTCATTTTTGACTGAAGAGGTTTTATTAAGCTTGAAACCTGGAGTGTTAAACCTCCCTTCATTTCTTTTGAAGTTGAATTCCACCACACTACTCTTTAGTCCCTTGAGAAGTGTTGGGTTTTCCTTGTTTGAATCAGTTATTGTTTTGCTTCTAGAGCTTCTTCAAACAATTAAGCTTTTTCTTTTGCAGCCACCCACAGTTATCTGGTACCCTTCAAGCGCTTTATTGCGGAGAGATGGGAAGGTTCATTGAGAACCGGGAGGTTGTTTGGGATTGAGTTGATCTTTCCTAAGCTTCTTCTGATGACCAGAGCTATTAGCTTGCAGGCGCTGTCAATCACAATAGTCTTTTCTTGTTGAACTCTGAACAATTCTTGACTCCTTATTTTCAAGTTTTCCCCGACATCATCTTGCCTCAGAAAGTGTTGATTCCCAGCTACCAACTACTATAATCTTTATACTCTTACATTTGGTCCCCTGTTTTCCAGGTTCTGGACTTTGATCTTGGTTACATTTAAATATTTTTGTAACACTCAGGAGGGCAGCCTAAACAGCGCCTTTCCCCTCCACAGAACTGCCACAGCCTAGCACCATTTGGAGTCTTACATTTGGTCCCCCGGGCCGGGATCAAATCAGCAACCTTGGGATTTACAGTCCCATCAATCATCAACTTTGTAATCCAATCTCTTTCTTTCTTTCTGTCATCATCTAGATCCGTGGAAGCAACTTGTTCTAGAAGTAAGTCCTCCCAATTGTGCACCACCTGGGCAAGATACTTGTTGTCTTTCAAGAAACCCTACTCTTGCCACATTTGTGAGCCACTTTGGAAATCTGCTCCTTGGATCTTTTAGGGAACTTTGTCAAAATGGAATCCACCAGATAATCTTCCACTTGTCCTAATATGGTTAAGATCAAGCCCCAGAATAAGAACTTAGGATTTGATGGGATGAATGTGGAATGCTTCTTGGACTCATACAAGATGGCTGCTTTGGTGGACGGGGCTAGCAAATTTGATATGGCCTACCAGTTATGGTTTTTTATCTCAACTGATGAAGTTATGGAAATCATTGAGTCTTTTGAAGGTTTCAAACAGCATAACTGGACCCTGCTGCGGGGAGAGATGTTGGCTTATTGGGGAAAAATAGATGAAGCACAATTTACTTTGCAGGATCTAGATAACCTTTTCTCCCAGTGGATCTCCAATGGTGGTGTAGCTTCGGCTTCCGATTATCAGTCTTTTAGGAAATCTTGGGATCCCATCCAATTCTACCTTGTTTGAAACAATCACATTGACACAGTGGACAAAATTTGAGTCCTATTTTTCCAATCTTTTTCTCTTGGAGTACAGGAAAGGATCAAGGACAAACTGGTGGAGCCTGGATCCATGATCACTACCAGGGATAATTGATTCAAGCTCCCTGGTTTCCTTATCCTTAGGGGAGTGGTGGATAAAGTCATGAAAGTTCAAACAGCCCTCACTTTTCAAAAGTCTAAAACCGCTGAACCAGTCCATTCCCCCTCTTTCAAAGAGTCAAACAAGATCATGAATAAAATGGAATCTGATTGCAGGCCCAAGAACCCTCAGCCTAACCAAGAAACCGCTACAATGGACAAGATCACTAAACTTCTCAAAGCGTTTGAAAACAAAATGGATCAAAAGATTTCCTCTCTTGCTGTTCCTAAAACTTCTAGTGCTGTTCCTAAAAATACTATAGTCTGCTATTATTGCCACAGGGAAGGCAATGGAACCGTTTGATGTCTCAAACTCCAGAAGGACAAAGACAAGAAATTGGTAGAGCAAAAAGGGAATAACTTTTTTCTTCATAATGGTGCCCTAATCCCCTTTGATTCATCTTGCCCCATTTGTCACGTGGTGGCCTCTTACCAGCGACCCCCTCCTATGAAGGCATCCTTGGCTTCTGTGGATTTCCAATCTTCTTGTGGTACTCTTCAACCCTGGTATCCCCTAGCTATTTCCTCTTCTTCTCTGGTTGGTACTTACCAATCCCATCCAGCAAGGAAGCAACATGAGGAGCCCAAACCTCATAAAGCTCCATCCCTGCCAACCTCCATCCTCCAAAAACCGCCAAAACAACAATCCTCACCTGAGCCCTCTTCTGATGTAGAAGGCATGGAGGTGGAAAAAGAACCACTCATGGAAAGGTCTCAAGATCACCCTGATCCTCCTCCCTCATCTATAAGACCTCCTCAATCCCCTGATCCTGTTCCTGCTTCACCCAATCTTCCTCCCTCCACCCAGCCCAAAGTTTGGTTTGAGATTGGAATTTCCAAAGATAACCCCAATGCTGTGGAAGGGTATTAAAGAAAATATCTGATCTTAAAGTTCCTGATTTATCTGTGGCTGAACTCCTCTCAATCCCTCCATCTGTTGCTGAAGGAATGAAGAAATGGGTTTCTTGTTGATGTGTGGAAATCGGTCCTGAGGAACTCAAGGTCTCCTCTGGAACTTTGATAGAGGATTCTGTTGGAACAGATCCCTCTTCTGAGTCTAGTCTTTACTCATTTACTCTTGGTTTTCTTCCCTGCCATCTTGGTGAATCAGCTAAAACGTTCTTGCTCCTCATTGACTCTGGCTCTCAGCTCAACTTTATCCCAAATGCTATGGCCTGCAAACTTAAACTCAGCCCTAGGGTGAGCTTCATCTCTTCAGTGTATGGAATAGGAAACCAGTCCTGCAAATTGGTTGGAATTGTTGAAGATGTTCCAGTCCGGATTGGTCAAAACATTGTTGGAACTTGTCATTTCTGGATCACACGCCTGGATGGACCTATGATCTTGGGTTAACCTTTCTCAATCAATTTTGGAGCAACTCTTATGTTTTCCAATCAAGTTGGGGAGAGAATCCTCCTCCCTGATTCTGATGGTAGAAAAATTGAGGTTCCTCTTTGTTCTTTGGATTCTGGTCGCTGGGAAAGAGATTTCCCTGTTCATTTTCCTAAGTCATCTCTAAAACAAAAACAGAATGATAATTCTAGTTCCTCTCATTTTTTATGGGAGTAGTTGATCCTACTAGTAGTTGTAGTTCTTTTCAGCCTCAAACTTCAACTCAAGGGTCAACTCTCATCCCAGAGGCTTATTTCTCTTTCTTTTCAACATTTTCTTCTGATCTCAAAAATATCAAATATCAAAAAGAAATCAAAATGGAAAAACCCAAAATTATTTCTTCTTCATCTGTTGTTTCTTCTTTTCCTTGTACTCTTATTCCTAATCAACCTTCTCTCAGTTCTGGTTTGAATCTCCACAATGAGTCAAAACTAGATCCTGATCTTCATCCTATTTTTGGTGGCTTTGTTATTGAAGAATATGGGCTTCAGTGGAGGCAAATTGGGGTAGAAGTAAGTCCTCCCAATTGTGCGCCACCAGGGTATCCTACTACTATCATCTTTAAAACCCTACCTTGTGCTACACATGTAAGCAATTTATTATCTCCTGGGACTTCTTTTATGGAAAAGGCACCTTTTGGAAACACTGTGGAACATTGAACTTGGAAGGCGTTAGAACTAGGTCTCAATCCTTGTAGTCAGATTTCTCTGGTCAACTCTTGGCAAAACCAAGAACGGCTCTCTTTTGCCTCCAAATATAAACCAGTTGCTAGGAAAATCCAACCAGTCAACCAACCAATGCCTCTTGATCTCAAACCTCCTCTTAGGCGTCCTCCTCTATCCCAAGATCCTTTCTGTGGTTTACCTTGATCTCTCACTGGTCCATTCATCCCCTCTGGTTGTGTCACTGAGGAACGTCTGGGAGTAGTCAACTTTGGACCAGATGGATGGCTTCTACCTGATCAGTTGTATTTGATCAAAAATGTCTTGGCTCTAAGGGAAAAAGCTATTGCTTTCTGTGAAGAAGAGAGATTTCTTATGAAAGAGTCCTATGGTCTGCCTTATATCATTCCTGTAGTAGAACATGATCCCTGGAAAAAGAAAAAGATCCCAATCCCTGCTTCCAAAGTCAACAAATTCATCAAATTGGTCCAGGAACAAGTCCAAACCAGTTTATAAAAACAGTCAACTTCTAGCTATTCCAGTCCTGTTTTTTTGTCCTTAAAAGTAATGGTAAACTTAGAATATTTCATGGTCTCCAGCCTCTAAATAAGATTACTATTAAAGACTCTGATATTCCCCCTGCTACTGAAGAGTTTGTTGAATGCTTCTCTGGGAGAGCTTGCTATGGTCTAGGTGACATTATAGGTGGCTATGACAAACGGTCCTTACATCCAATTTCTCCCCCTCTCACTACATTCAATACTCCCCTTGGTTGTTTCCAACTTACTTGATTGCCTCAAGGTTCCACCAACTCGGTTGCAGTCTATCAGGCTCAGATGGTTTGGATCCTCCAGGATGAAATCCCTGATCATGCCAGTATCTTTATTGACAATGGCAGAATTAAAGGACCAGTTTCTGATTATAACAATGAGCTCTTACCCTGGCATTCAGGAATCCATCAATTTATCTGGGAATATGTGAACACTTTGGAAAGGATCTTGTTTCAAATTGAAGAATCTGGCCTCACTGTCTCTGGATCCAAATTGGCTGCCTGTGTCCCTGGTCTGGAAATTGTTGGTGATGTGGTCTTCAAGGAAGCAAGAAGGATGTCTCCATCCAAATTCAACAAAATCCTCTCTTGGCCTACTCCCATTAATCCAACTGAAGTCAGGGGTTTTCTAGGTTTTGTTACTTATGTTCAAATATTTATCCCATCTCTATCCAAAATCTGTGCTCCTCTAGGTCGCCTGACCAGAAAAGATGCTGAGTGGATCTAGACCCAAGATTTTGAACATTCTTTTCAGCTACTTAAAATGATGGTTGGCAAAGACATAGTCTTTAGAATGATTGCTTATGGACCTGGAGCTGGCAAGATCAAACTGGGTTTTGATTCTAGTTATCAATCTGTTGGGGCTTTCCTCACTCAGGAAGATGAAAATTGTTGGGACTGTCCTGCTCTCTATGAATCCTTGTTATTTTCAGATGTAGAATCCAGGTACTCCCAACCAAGACTGGAGCTCTGTGGCGTGGCTCAAATGTTGAAGAAACTCCAAACTGTCCTCTGGGGTCAACACTTTGAGTTACAAGTCGACGCACAATCCATCATCAAAATAATCAATGCCCCCAGCCTCTCAAATGCTCCTATGACTCCTTGGCTGGCCTTCATCCAACTTTTCTCTTTTGATATTGTTCATAGGCCTGGAAAATCCTTCACCATGTCTGATGGTTTATCTCAAATCCCCCTTGGAGATGAAGAATTGGATTTTGGATTGGACATTGATGAGGAGGAGCCTTTAATTTGTCCAGTCTTCACCTTTTCCTCCCAAGATTATTCTGGCTTCCAACAAGGTTTTTGGCTAAAATTAGAGCAGTACCTTTCCACTCTCCAAAGGCCTCCTGATCTCTCTGCTAAAGATTTTCAATCACTCAAAAGGAATTCTTCCAATTTCTTTGTCCAAGGTACTAGGCTTATGAAAAGAGGCAATCCTTGTGCTCTTATTGTTGTCACTATCCCCTCTAAACAAGATTCAATCATTGAAAGTCTCCATGAAGGCCTTGGGCATTGTGGGAAACCAAAAGCTATTGATGTATATCCAAACAATTCTGGTGGCCATCTTTGAAGAAATCAGTCTCTCAATGGTACAAGAGTTGCAAATTATGTCAGAAACGTGATCTTAGGCGCCTGGCTGAAATTTGTTATCCCACTGGAGATTCCACTGTCTTTGTAAGGATTGCTATGGATGTGGTTCACATTAAGGCTGGTGGAGCTAAGTACCTCATTGTGGCTAGAGATCATTTTTCTGGATGGGTTGAAGCAAAATTTCTTAAGAACCTCAGCTCTGAATCAGTAGTAGCCTTTGTTTATGAGACTTGGACAATGCGTTATGGCTTGGCTCAATCTTATTCAACTGATGGTGGCTCTGAGTTTGGTGGCAAACTGGCCAAAATGATCCAATTGCTTCCTGGCCAACATAGGGTGACTACTCCTTATTATCCTGAGGGAGAAGGCATGGTGGAAAGAGGCCATGCCCCTTTGAAGGCTGCTCTTGTCAAGTTGGCTGGTGAAAGTGGAAAGAATTGTTGCAAATTTCTTCCTCTGGTCCCCTTCTTTAATCAAATTTCAACTGAAAGAACCACTGGCTACTCACCTTATGAAATTATCTTTGGACAGACGGCTGTCCTTCCTCTTGATCTGGAAATGGAATCTTTCTTAGGTATTTCTTGGGAAAAGGTTTCTTCCACCACTGATCTATCAGTTGCCATATCCAAGCAACTGGAGCAAATTGAAGATGTTTGTGACAAAGCTTGTCAGAAAACTATGGAGTCAAGGTAAAAATCAGTCCAGTATTGGGAGAATAAGCATTCCAATCGAGTCAGGGATCCCTTGAATCCTGGTGATCTAGTTTTAGCTTATAATCAATCCTTGGAAACTCAGTGGGGAAATCTTTTTTCCAATTGCTGGAATGGTCCTTATTGAGTGGTCCGTCAAGTCAGAGGTGGATCATATTTTTTGGAGGAACTGGATGGTACTCAGATGACCAGAAGTTTCTCTGCTGATCAGGTCAAGAAATCTCATTTTTGTGGAGGCAACTTTGATCAGAAGTAAGTCCTCCCAATTGTGCACCACCAGGGTCATCTGCTGCTTTTTGTTGTGAAACTCTACTGTATGCCACATACGTGAGCAACTGGGACGCCTTCTTCATTTTATCGCAGTCAACTCTAGGATTTTCTTTGGATGGATCAAGATGTTCTTTTCAATGGCCATTTCTTGTGTTCAATCATCTTTCCTTTCTTTTTTTATGACATCAAGCTCAGATGCAGACTAGGGACAGTCTTTAAGTTGGGGAGAGATATGGCGACCAAATCTTGACACCCTGGACCAGATGCCAAAAATTCAAAAAAAAATTACAATTCTTTTATTTAGATTTCATTCAAAAAAAAGAAAAAAGAAAAATTGGAGCTTTTTTTTATCAGTATCAGTCCTCCAATTTCCTCATCCTGCCAAACATTCCTCTGTACCAGTGGTCTAGGACAGGCCTCTCTTGGTCTCATTGCCTAGGGATTGCGTTTGATACCTTCTCTCTTTGTTCCCCCCTTCCTTTTGGCAAAACGCGCGAGCCAAGAACCGCTTGGCCCAAGATATCCCTATTCACTCCTCACCTCATCACCTCCATCATCATCACACCCCATCAACCTCCCTCATTGACCCAAGATCATCTTTTTGACTGGTATAACTACAGACAACAACCAATCAAGCTACCCTTGAGAGCATCCTCCTCGGCCTGATCCCCTTGGACTCCAATCCAAACTCCCACCAGCTTGCCACCTTGATCTATCACACCTTGCATTGGTTTGATCTACTCCATTGGGTTGGCTCCCCATTCCGATCCACCGCTCAATCACTCCTTGAAACCTTTCAACCCAAGGATCAATTGATCCCCAAGGCTCAAGATCCCATCATGCCTCAAACTCACCCCCCCCCTTCAATCAACCTAACCTGAGGACTATCATCCCCCAAATCCAAGATCTCATCACCCATCTCACTCAATCAACCCCACTCACCAAACCCTCCAATCAAATCCTTGGGGCTCTGACTCATCATCATCCAACCATCTCCCCACTTGTTTCTCACTCCAATTTGATCCTCCACCCAATCCCCCTTGGTCCGAAAATTGGCCAACACCAATCCGTCATCATTTGCACCCCCTTCCATCTTTGGGGGGGGGTAGGAAAGCCTTGTCTACCGCGGGCAGTCTGGTTCCTTTTTCCCACCCCTTCTGCCTTTGGGTGAGGGGTGGGTGATCCCAGTGTTGTTGCGCGCGCCTCTCCGCGGATGGATGCAAGAGAGTTGAAGGGATGAGAATAGATCCCACCTCAGTCAGGGAGGCCGGGTTTCCACCGGCCGCGTGATCTATTTTTCTGATCATCTGAAATAAAAAAAAAAAAACCGCTCTATTTGTAGAATCACTTGTAAATTGTCTAACAGGGCCTCCTGCCCATATAAGGAGGGGCTCTCCCCTGCCTTTTGGGAGGGGTATCATATGGGATCTTACCAGAGAGAACACCATCACTACCATCTTGAAATATATCATCTGTGGGGGCTCATTCCCCTTTATCTGAGACTAAAATTTGGGTGTATCCATGATTGCCCCTTGATCCTTGAGCCTCCATACTCAAAACCCTGATCCTTGATCTTTATCACCAACCAATAGCTTTGCTGGTTGAAGAAGAATTTGACTGATTGAATTCTTGAGTGTGTTACACCACTCCTGATCCCTTTATCCAACCATACTGGTCCTGATCATTCTTTGATTATCTTTCTGGAACCAGTCACATTTGACTGAAGAGGTTTTATTAAGCTTAAAACCTGGAGTGTTAAACCTCCCTTCATTTCTTTTGAAGTTGAATTCTGCCACACTATTCTTGAGTCCCTTGAGAAGTGTTGGGTTATTCTTGTTTGAATCATTTTTTTTTGCTTCTAGAGCTTCATAAAAACAATTAGCTTTGTCCTGTGCAGCCACTCACAGTTATCTGGTACCCTTCAGCGCTTGATTGCGGATAGTGGGGCAGGTTCATTGAGAACCTGGAGGTTGTTTGGTATTGAGTTTATCTTTCCTAAGCTTCTGCTGACAACAAGAGCTATTAGCTTGTGGGCGTTTTCACTTACAATTGCCTTGTCTTGTTGAACTCTGAACAATCCTTGACTTCTTCTATTCAAGTTTTCCCTGGAATCATATTTCCTCAGATAGTGTTGTTTCCCCAGCTACAGACTACTATCATCTTTATCCTCTTACATTTGGTCCCTTGTTTACCAGGTTCTGGACTTTGATCTTGGTTACATTTAAATATTTTTGTAACACTCAGGAGGGCAGCCTAAACAGCACCTTTACCCTCCACAGAACTGCCACGGCCTAGGACCGTTTGGATTCTTACACCGGCACTAGGATCCAGTTCATTATCCATCAATCCATCCTCTTATCAGGTCAGTCTACATCCTCCCTCCCTCTGTCAAACTTCAAGCTTAAGGTTTGTTGTCCTCCCACTTTTACATACCCTTTTCCTCAGTAGCATGTACCTCAGTCCATAAGTGTGACACAATAGAAGCACAACATCAATGGTGCCTTCCGCTTACCAACTTTTGCTTACATAATGACCTTCCATTCTTGGAGACTGACTCAGCACCCACTTTCAAACCTCACAGTCAACTCTACTTCAGTTGACCATCCATTTGGGCTCCGCCTTTTCACCCTGGGTATCAATAACCCTTGGGTTCCTATTCCCGGTCACATGCTCTTTCTAGTTTGCACCCACTCTATTCAGGCCACCTCAACTTTATAGTTCACAGATGGACTAGTCCCTTACCCTGCATAAACTAAATCTTCATATTTGCATTGCCTATGACATAACTCCCTCATGTCTCAACAGTTACACTCCAATAAATTTTCCCTCTACTGTCTCACACTTATGCTAAGACCTTGGAAACATTCATACTGTTATTTCATTTTGCACTCTTTTCATGTCATTCATTGCCTCATTGCTTGTAACTGTAGTTGACTGTCCATCAGGTTGTATCTAGTAACTTTGGATTACCTTATAAAGGCTACGCGCTTTCCTGGGGACTGTCTCCTCAGTTAGTTAATTTCATATTTTCTTGCATTTGCTAAATCCAATCATCACATTGGGCTTGGGTTTGTTTCCCTTCCATTGGAAAATTCATCCCTCTTGCTGTGGGTTGAGTTACTCCATCATAAAGTTTGCCTTTTGCAGTTAGCCCTTGATACCTTGCACTTTCCCTTGCACTCAGTTTCTTCCTTGCGCTCACAATCATCTAAAATTTCCCTATAGTACGTGGGGTGGTTGTGTGACAGTAAATTAACTAACTCAACTCATCCATCATAGTTTGCCAACCTATAATAGATTCCTTTTAAAATTTCATGTACTTGCTAAACTGGGAATTCTTCCCTCACCCCTTACAATTATGATATCCATTGGGTAGGGAGATCCAGTTTTTCTTGGGCCAGACAACCTTTAGATGCTGTCCCTTCTTGTAAATCTCCTTTGGTTGATCCTCTTGATGATCCCCTTGCTCCCTCTTGGGAAATAGTGGACCCTCTCGAAGAAATCAAAGACTTCCAATGATGAAACCTTGACTCGTGGCAGATTGCAGGCTTGCACTAATGCTCCCAAACCCAATGCTTTTACCTTACTCTTGACCCTGATCTGGGCGCTTAACCAAACTGCCTTGCAATCTGTTCTGAGTGGTCCTAGTTTTTTTACCCCGGGCATGAAGCAGCCTGATCATTTTACTGGGGAACACCCTCATAAGCTCAGATCCTACCTACAGTCTTGCAAAATCATCTTCTCAAACAATCCTCACAATCTCCCTACTGATAGACCTAAAGTTATGTATGCATCTTCCTTCCTTGGTGGAAGATCCTTGCAGTGGATATCTCTCATAAACTTGTTGCATCAACCATTTGTTTTCCAAGTGCAATCCATCCTTGTCAATATTTTCCTCCAACTGAAAAATGGATTCTCTAAACTCAATCATGGCAAATTCTTGCTAATCAAACTACCCCAGCTCATCCAGTTGAAGATCCATGCTTTGAAGTTGAGCATAAATTGGCATCAAGAGATATCTTTCCCCACTCTGATTGTCACTCAAGAATGGCCTCTTCCTTTTTGAAAGAGTACCAATCAATTTTGTTGCCTCTCTCTCTCCTTTTTATTTATATTTTTCTCCCTCTGGCGCGTTTTTTTTTCTTGGTTGATTTGTTTGGATTGGGGGTGGGGCATCCAATTTTCTGGGCAGGATCCAAAAAAAAAGAGATAAGATAGCCAATGAAAACCTGTTTTTATTCTTTTAAACAGAGTCTTGTTTGGAAACTAGATAAAAGCAGGGAAAGATAGTGTGGGTGGATGAGGGTACAAATGGATAGATGAGGGGGTGAATACAAGTCTTGAATGAGGGAGGGGGTGAGAGAGGAAGAGAGAGAAAGAGCAAGCTTGAGAAGTTGCATTCTGGACAGCTGGAGGATGTTCAATAGTGGGTAGGGAGGGGAGGTTGATGTGCAGATAGGGAAAGAAGATCTGGGAAGGGGTATGTAGGCCTTGAGAAATGAGTGGGGAAGAAATAATTGGTTAAAACCCAAGACCCAAGATGGGTTGTTGTAGGAGAACTAGGATCCAAGGCTGGTGATCTGCAAGATACAACATGATATTATACAGAAACCAGAGCACAGGGAAAGATTATGGAGGGGATGAGGATTGAGTTCTTGGGTAGCTTGGTGATTCATTTATATTTCCCCCTTTTATTTGATTGGGACCGCAATTCTTTGAGGGCAGTAGTAGAGGTTTGAAAATAAGTAATTGAGGGTTTTTCAAAAGCAGAAATACAACTTCTGATGGAGATATGATGGGAGGATGAGTAAGATTTGAATGAAATCCAAGGGGAATTTGTAGGATAGAAGGAATAAAGGGAAAATTGAAGAATGCAAGCAAGGAAGGAAAAACTTGGATGAAGGATGAATTGAAGTTTTATTGGGGGTTGCGTTAGGAGCAGGATGGTGCAGATCAATGATATTTAGTACTTTTATTGCATCCTTGATTTGAGATGGGTTGATTGGGATGAGTTCTAGGACTGAATGAGGATTGTGTTTTGATAGAGACATAGACTCAATGTAACCAGCCAGGGACCAAACAAGGACCAACAGGAGATTGAACCAACAGACCTAACAACAAACACCAACCTTGTTTATCCCACTATATTAGATTTAAGCAAGAGCCTGTAACTACTATAACTACTTGTTTTAAGTATCTCTCTTTATGTTTGCTCACTCTTATTTTTCTCCTTATTTCTTACCTGCTCAACAGGTATTCATTTCTTTCTCATCACTTGTTTCTGCTCTCTGGTCCCAAGACCTGTTCACTCAACTTGCATCACTTGTGCTGGTATACTTCAATAGTTATTCATTTCTTTCTCATCACTCATGTCTTCTCTCTGGTCCCAAGACATGTCCACTCACCTTGCATCACTTGTGCTGGTATACTTCAATAGATTTGTCAATGGCTTGCTGAGATTCAATCAGTTAAGCTCAATAAGATTTTTTATCTGCATGATATTAGCCCAAACAGCTGTAAGATCTCATCCTCTAACTATGATAATGAATTATTGACCTGCAAAATATTAGCATAACCTGCTTTCAGATCTTGACCTCTAACTCTGATGAGGAAAAGGCCCTTCTGGTCAGCGGGATAGGTAAGTTTATATATACATGACAATTTTCTGTAACTGCATATGCATAACTTATGTTTAATGAATATTCTTGCATCTAATTTTGTTTTTTATCAAATAATTTGTAATCTGTGTTAACCCTATTCTTTACACCCCCCCCCCACATGGTTTACAAATTATGTCCCAATATCTGCAAGTTATCAAGTGCAAGGGCTACTTTATTGGGGAAAATACGCTTGGTAAGTATGTACTCTTGTTGATTGTGTGTTCTGGTCCAATTCAGAGAAGCTTCATGGCAGTGTATGAAGTTTTTCACAAATTAGAAGGCCCGTGATAGGTACTTAGTGCGTTTCTTGGAGGTGTGGTTGCTAGAAATAAGTATTGCAGACTGATTGTAACAGAAAATGGAGATGGGAGGTGTGAGGCCAAGGTCATGGAGGATGGTCCTCAGGTAGGATAACTGCTTTGTCTCATTGGAGAGTGAAACTTATTCAGCAGCACAGGTAGAGAGCACAGATATTTTTTTCCTAGCTGAAACCCAGGCCACAGGGTTCCCAAATTATTTTATAATGTGTCCCAAGGTAGAGCTTTTGTTTTCACCACCCCAGTTTGCATCACTTCACATTTCAATGCCCAACTGCCCACTCTTGAAGACCAAACATTTGTCCTTTGTCAGCTGTAAGTACCCAACAAGCCAGTCTAGAGTGTTCCAGTGCCCTTGAAATGGAAAATTGGAAAAATTTGATAGCGAGTTCAATGGAAATGAAATTTCAGGCATGGTAAAAGCCACAAGGTACATAAGAGAGCCAATGGATTGCTTGAACCTTTCAGGATCCACACCTTCTGAATCATTTAACTCCAAGAAAGGCTCAGGTAATTTAATCCTACTTGAACGCACCTTTCTTGGATAATTTTTGATGATATGGTTGGTGAGGATATGCTGGCTCATCAATATGGATTTTTCATTCCTCTTGAGAACTATTCCCACTATTTTGGTTGTTTTATCTTTCCATTTGACCTTGATTTCCTGCTCCATGCCACTCCAGAGGGATTCAAGAAGAGAGAATGAAGAAGCTACTGCAAAATCTTCATCTACATGCATCCAGACAGTCATGAACCCCACCTCATTCTTCAAGAATTATATGGAATGCTTGATTTCCTGTGTCTCAAAACAAGCCGCATCATGATGCCCTGGAAAAAATTCCACCAACAAATTGCCACCTTCTTGGTTCCATAGACCACCTTCTTCAGCCGCATGACCATACCCTTCCACTCCAGTCTTACCTCCACAGGTGGTTGGGCATAAAGCTCTTCTTCAAGAGGTCTATTCAGGTAAGCTGAGCTTATTTCAAAGGATGCCATAGGCAGGTATCAATTGACTCCCATAGATATCAACAACAAAAGGATGTTAAGACTTGAAGTTGGAGCATATGTTTCATTGCAATCCTTGCCCATACCCTGGTTAAAACCCTTGAAAACTAATCTTGACTGCCACTCCACCAGGTTCCCAAGTTTGTCAATTTTGTTTGCAAGGGCCCAACACATCCCAAGGACCTTCATGCCAGGGTGCCTTTTTAAAGGCTCCCACACATCCAACTCATCAAATTTGTCCACCTCATAATTCATGGACTCTAACCATTCTTTTTAAAAATCTCCCCTAAGCAATTCATGAATTGAACATGGAAGTTAATGGTCAAATGTTACCAGCATGTATCTAATCAAATCACACTTGGCCTGGCCTATCTTTTTGGTACTTTCCATTCCAATCTGGAACATCAACTGTTTGACGATGCATTCCACGCTCCCTTTCCTTTCCTCAGCCTTGACTTCTGCAGCCTGGAAATTTAGAAATACCACCAACGTAGATTGAATAATGCAACATTCAGAAGGCAACCAAAAAATCCATCACCCCCAGCAAATGGGCAGGACAGTAAATGAAAGAGTTGAACCCTATCAGCCAGCGTTGAAGTGTGCTGTTCCTATGGTACATGTACAATTGCCCTTGATTCAAATAGATATAGGGTGTTGGGATCAAAAGAGAGACCAAAAAGCATGTAATCAGGAAAGGATGGTCTGTTCCTCAACTTTGGGATCCTATGATCTAGGTAGGTTGCCATAAGGTACACATAGCTGCAATATGGTTGTGCCATCCTGCTGGAATTCAACATGGTCCTTGTAAATTCCCCAATGGTCCTATTGAAGCTGACTGCTTCACCATTCTGCTGAGGGTGTAAGGATGCCACGCGTGCTAGGCAGATGCCAAGCGCCTCCAGTCTAGTGTGTAGCATTCAAACATACATGGCTGCATTATTAGACCAAACATACTCCAGAACCTTCCCAACAGTGTTCCAAAGATGATCAATCCACCCAATGATATTCAGAGGAACCTTATGATGAGACAGACTGGGCCAGCAGAGATGGATGTGATATCAAAGTATGATTTATTGCATGAACAAGAGAATCAGAAAGAGCATCAGAATCATGAAAAATGAGGAAAGGAAACAAACACAATAAGGAACTGAAATTGGAAAACATACCTGGGCCAGCGGAGATGGATGTGATGTTGAAGGATGAGGAAAAGGAGCTCCTTCCACTTACTTTAGCTTGCCTGGGTATACTACACAACAAGTGAGTGATACATGTGTAGCATACAACTGGACAGGATTGACCTTTTCAATCTTACACCCCCCTTGCTTCACATATGGGAACAAAAATGAAGAGACAGAAAGAAAGGAAAAGAAAACAAAGAAGAAAAGAAGAAAAAAGGAAACAACAGCAGAAAAAAAATTTTAAGCAACAACCTCAAACATGTGACAACGTTTTTCAAGTAGAACCCTGTTGAGAGTTTTTGTCAACATGTCCGCAAGCATATCCTAGGCAGAGATGTGGATAAGGTTCATTGTAGCTTCTTGGATGCACTCCTGAATAAAATTGTACCTCTCATGAATATGCTTGGTACACAAGTGGTGTTTGGGATGCTTGGAAAGATCTTTAGCCCCTTTGTTGTCCACATGCATTGGAATGGCGCCATTTGGCCACAGGGAGAGTTTGGAGAGAATATTCTTGAGCCATAGTTCCTCTTTGCAAAAGTCTGAAAGGGCCTTGTACTTGGCTTCAGTGCTGTAGAGCAAGACAGTGGCCTGCTTGTGGGATTTCCAAGAAATAGCCCCAACTTCCAGGAGGTACACATGCCCAGAGGTAGACTTCTGGTTGTCACGGTCTTCCACCCAGTCAGAGTTGGAGAAGCCAGCAATTTCCAACAAGCCGCCCAGCCTCTGTCACATGGTTTTGGTGGTGACAAGGTATTTGAGGACAGGCAAGGCAGCCTGCCAGTGTGCCTCCAAGGGATCACAAAGGTGTTGCAACAGACGGTTGACAATGAAAGATATATTGGGTCTTGTGCACTGTGCCACCCAGAGAAGAGACCCAATCAGTTTTTTTGGGGGTCCCAAGGAGCCTTCCTCACTGGGTATCCTCTTCTTGATGGTTTTAAAATGCATTTTGGTTGGGGTCCGGACAGGTGTTGATTTTTTGCTCAGAAAGCAAGAGCAAAGGTCCTTGATGTAGTGCAACTGATTGAGATGGATTAGACAATTTGGTTGGTCATGTTCAATTTGAAGAAACAAGAAGTGATGAAGTTCCTTTTCAGCACCAATTTGGAAGGACTTGCCAAGGTAAAATATAAGATTTTCAACAAAGGAAGGTTGACCAACAATAGCCAAATTGTCCACATGCATAGTCAGGGCTCCCACAAGTTTTCCTCCCTGCAGTTGGAAGAAGAGGGTTGGATTCTACTTGGAGTTTGACAGGCCAAGGTGGGTGAGAGTTTCATGAAGGCAAAGTTTCCACTGCTGCGGGGACTGTTTCAATCCATAAATCAATTGGTCAAGTTGACACACCCAATCAGGATGCTGTGGGTCAACAAATCTGGGAGGTTGTTCCATGAGGACTTGATGATTGAGGCGTCCATTGAGGAAAGCCCTTGGAAAGTTGAATTGTCTGCCTTTCCAGTTGTTGGAGGCCAGCAGACTGAGGATCATTCAGAGATTTTCAAGGCGTAGGGTTGGAGAAAAAACCTCTTCAAAGTCAATCCCGCAAGTTTGAGAATATCCCATGGCCACAAGACAAGCCTTGAGTTTCTTGATGGTATGATTGGGGCACTTCTTGACTTTGAAGACCAACTTGGATTTAATGATCTTCTGTTTTTCTGGACAAGGCACTAGTTGCCAGGTTTGCATTCCAAGGAGAGACGCAAACTCTTCATCTGCTGCCTTCAGCCATTTGTGCTTGTTGGGCAACTTGAGAAGTTGATGCCAGGTTTTTGGAGTACCAACATTGGCACGCTTGGACCAGTGGCCGTGTTGGTCAGAAGCGTGTCAAGAACAAGGGGATTGTCTTGATGCTGGAGGAGGGGGAAGAGGAGGGAGCGTAATTGGCACTAAGGCCCCAGACAAGGGCCGGGGGCTTCCTGGGATGGGAAGAATTGGATCTGGCGAGGGGATGGGAGAGGGGGGCTGACAGGGTAGGGAGGATGGGAACTTTGGGGATACAAGAGAAGGAGACTGTTGTGGGATGGAGGCTGAAGAATAACTTGCAGTTGAGGTAGAGCGGTGTCTGTTTGCTGGAGAATGAATAGAGGCCGTAAGATGCCAATTGACACCCCCCCTCAGCGGGATGTCAATCAGTGGGGGAAAAAAATTAGGGTGTTGGACTTGAGATGGAGAGTGAGGTGGTTGCAAGAGCCAGGGGATTTTGACCCTGAGAAGAGATGAAGTGGAGGTAAGCTTTGACAAGTAAGGAAAGAGCTCATTGTCCATGATTACATCATGGGTCTTTACAACTGTTTGTTTTTCTAGGTCCCAAGCTCTTATACGGTTGCAATTGGATAGGGTGGATAGGAACATTGCTTCCCTTGCTTTTCAATCTAGCTTCTTGTGATCCGCTTCCAGAACTTTTTACCAGACATGACACCCAAAAGGATGAATTTCCAAGAGAGGGGTGGGGTGTCAACCAAGAACTGAGAGCAGGGTTTTGAAGCCGGCTGGAGTGAGGCATGGAAAGGAATGGTGATAGTATAGAGCATGCCTGAGGGCATTTGCCCAGAAGACCTTAGGGACAGACGCAGAACTGAGAGCAGGGTTTTGAAGCCGGCTGGAGTGTGGCATTGAAAGGAATGGTGATAGTATAGAGCATGCCTGAGGGCATTTGCCCAGAAGACCTTAGGGACAGACGCTTGTAAGAGGGCTCACTGCACAAGGTTTCCAATTGTCCTGCTTGAGCTTTCAGCAACACTGTTCAGCTGGGAAGAGTGCGGTGGACCAGGATCATGAGTGATACTGTGATTTTGGAGATAGGTGCAAGAATTGGGATTGATAAACACCAGAACCACTGATGTATTTATTTCAAATAAGAAGAAAAGAAAATGGTTCAGCTTAATGAAAAAAACACAAAAAAAGATTTTGTAGCATTACATGAGATTCTTAACCAACAGGTATGAGAGTGAAATCAATTGAAAGATCAGAACTACGTTGGATCCAGCATATTGGAGAAGACAGGCCGGAATAGGATTAATGAACAGTGATCTTTATTTATATTTCTTCTCATACAAAGACTGGGCATGATTGTACTTGTTGAGATTGATCTACTGAGCTGTAACAAAGTGACCTTGATACTGTTTAGTTGACTCAAGTTAGGTGATCTGTTGGTCAAGAGTTTTAGTCAAGTTCTAAATGTCAAGCGTGTTGAATCAGAAATTACCAGTTTACAGTCCTTTGGAGCTATGTTCAAAGATTTTCTTGAGTGATTATTGATCAAGCAGTGAGTTTAATACGTATTGGGAATAAGATGAGAGAATCAGATGTGTGGAGAACTGAGATGAATTGATGAGCAACTTTTTTGTCAAGTGACTTGGTTGCAATCAAGAGGCAGTGTGTTTGGTTAGATGCGCTCTGATGTTGGCTCATCCAGAAGTGGAGTATCTTCACCAAGGTCAGGAGACCGGGGCCTTTAACCTGGTATGACGCAGTATACTCAAAACCCCTCCTTGATTCAATGCGCAGGAGATTTAGGTACTAACATGATGGAGTAGTCTGAGAAGCAATGATCTGTTGGCGGCTTTGGTGAGACCTTCTGCAACCATTTGGTTGGACTTGATTAGATGAATCTTTTTTAATTCATTTGACACATCTTCTCTGAGTCCCTTTTTCTTCAGATCAATAAATTTTGTTTTTGATTTACTCCCAAAGTTCTTTGTCTTGTCTTCTAGACCTTTGTTATCAATTAAGTGAAGGCTGGGTAGGATTGGTCTTCTCCACAGTTTGTGGATGAGATGATTTATCCACCTGAATTCAAGCTGGCTGTCCCTGAGTGTGTTGCATTTGGCGTCTGTGGAGGATTAGGTAATGTTCCTCTGCCATTGACTAGTGCAGAATAATGGTGACCCTCAAAAGATACAGATGAAGCCTGTCTGAGAGGTTTGAGTGATGGGATCATCTTCCCAGGGGGAGTTGCTGTAGCAAACTAAATTTTTGAAGTTGTTCCTTCTTGAAATTAGCAGGTGCTGGTCTTTGGTGTTAGCTAGGTATTTCCAAACTTTGAGGACTTCCTTCCATTGAGAGATTCCGGGTTTTTTAGAGAATCTGGCAAGGGAGGATATGGAAAAACTTATATCTGGCCGGGAAAGCCCAGCAATGAAGTTAAGCCATCCTATTGGTGACTGGTAACTTACTCTGAGTTGATTGAATTATTTAATTTCTTATGCAGTGGCAGGGATGAGTTGAATTCCAGGTGTGCAGGGCGTGCTTGTTGGTTTGCAATCAAGCAAATTCAATTCCATCAATCTTTTTTTTTTGAAGAGGCAGTGATATTTTAATTCCCTCCTTGGATTGCTCCACCTTCATTCCCAACAGGGTGTTTGGTGGATGCAAAGAGGAATTCTTGAACTTTCTTAGGAATGTGTCCTTTAATTTCTGAACATTTCCCACCACCAATAGATTGCCCACGTGTAAAAATACTGCTGAGAAACAATCTGTTCCCAGGTATAAGCAAGGGTTGGCTTTGGACTGATTGAATCCTTGTTCTTGAATCCACTCACTAAGCATTTTGTACCAGTTTTTCAGAGCCTGTTTGAGTCCCTATAGGGATTTGCATAGTTTGAGAATTGGATTTCTCCTAGACAAGCCAGTTGGGTGTTGGATGAAGACTTCCTCATCAAGATTAGCGTGCAAGAACGCCCCCTTGACATCAAACTGGAGCATCTCTAGATTCCGCTCCACCGCAAGTAGAAGAACTGCCCTAAGAGGGGCCACCTTGCCCGTTGGGGCGTAATTCCGGCCAGGTAGTCTATTCCATACCTTTGGTTGAATCCCTGCAAACATACCCTTGACTTGTAGATTGGGGCCTCTCCATGTGTGTTTTCCTTGAATCTGAACGCAAAGGTGACATTGAGCAGGTTCTTGGGCTCTGGCACGTTGTAGTCTTCCCACACTTTGAACTCTTCACATGTGTCAAGATCTTTGTGTAGCAATTTGGACCATACAGGTGACTTCAATGCTTATTTGGCTGTTTGGGGAGTTTCAAAGGTGTAGTAGCCATATCTTTGAGGCAGCTTCAGTTCCAATTGATTTCTGAGTTGTCAAGTCTTTGGAACTAGGTCTTCTAGGATGATGTTTTCTTCCTCTTCCTTGTCTTGCTTGGATTAGGATGGTTCCTCAGATTCCAATTTCATTGGGGGTTCAATCAAGTAGTTGGCAGCTGCTGGTTCAACTTGACTAGGTGGTTCAGTGACAACCCCAGGTGCAAAGTCTTCCTGGGTGTCATCTTGAATCAAAGGGAAATCTTCAGAGGACTGGAAATGGACCTTGCTGAATCTTACATTCTTAGTTTTGATGATGCTGCCTGAGGTTGTGAGGATTTGTTAGGACAGAAGCTTGGGTGCATAACCTATTAGTTTTCCTGGAAGCCCTTTTTTGCCAAATTTCTTTTGATTGTGGTATGATAGATCCAGAAAAACTACATTGCATCCTATTGGTTTTAGATAGTCCAGCGGTAGAGGGCGTCCGTGAATGAGTTCCCATGGTGAGAGCCCCTTGGAGTTGGGGATTTGGTTTAGGGCCAACAAGCAACCCCTGATGACCTCGTGCCAGTAATTCTTTGGAAGATTTGAAGATGAGAAAGTTGCCCAAACAGATTTGGCAATTTTCCTGTTGGCTCTTTTTGCCCGTCCATTGTGCTGCGGATGGTAGGGTTTGGATAATATCCGTTGAATCCCCTTCTCTTCAAAGATTTTGGTAAGCTCACCATTGATGAACTCACCGCCTCTGTCATAGCAAAATTTGGAAGGATGATAGCCTCTCTTGTTGTATTTGTTCAGGATAACAAACTTAATAACATCTCCAGCATCATTCTTCTGTCTTAGTGGAAAAGAACCTATGTATCTGCTGAAGTTATTGACCGGGGTAAGGGATTAGCAGTACCCTCCTTTGGAGGATGGGGTAATGGGCCCAATCAGGTTGGCATGAACTGGCTCAAAAACCTTGTCTTCCCTGTTTGACAATTCCTTGAAGCTGGCACAAGCGATTTTGCTTTTCTCACAGCTGTGGCACAGAAAGGCGTCTTTGATGTCCTTGGGAATCAGAGATTTGAGATACTCTTCCATTCTTGCAATTCCAGCATGACCAAGTTTTAGATGTAGTTTCAAGGGCATGGTTGGCTCTTTTGAGGTAGCTTTGCTTGCACTCCATGTCAAGATACAGCAGGTTGTTGAAAATTCTTCCTTGAAGCACATTAGTTTGATTCAAGGCAAATTTAAAGGTGGGAGCACTGACTCAATTGTCTCAAAAAAGTTTTGTGCCTTTGGCTAGAAATACCCCCATTGAGAGAAGGTTCACACAGGCATCAGGTGTCCACGCAGCATCCTTTAATTCAAGAGTCCCTGATATTGATTTGAGCATTGCAGTTCCTCTTCCCATGATCTCCAGAAACGCTCCAGGTTTTCCTGTCTTAATGACATTTGATCTATCTTCTGATTCCATTGACTTGAACCAGTTCTTTTTGTTTAGCATGTGGATCAAACATCTGGAATCCAAAATGAAGGCCAATTGATTAAAGGGAATAGTGTGAGCGTAACAGTGAACAAAGAGAAGAAGTTGGATACCTCCTCCTTTTTCTTCTTTTCTGGTTTCCATGCTTTGAATCCCTTGGGTTTGAGCTCTGGTGGTTCAACCCAGCATTTTTCCCATGGGTGGTTTGGTACCTTGGGGTTGTGGATTCCATTTTTGCATGTTGGATAGTTGGAGTACAAACTCAGATCCACTTTGGATGTGGTGGCTCCTTCCTTGAATTTTGCATTTATTTTGTTCTTAGGTTGTATCAGATGATTGAGTACCCTTTCCATGGTGATTTTCTTGTTGCCGTGAACAATTTGGGAGTCCATGTTCTTCAAATTTGGAGGGAATTAGAACAGTATCAGGTAAGAAAGGATTTCCAACGGCAGTTTGATTCCAACCTCTGAGGGCTTGTTGAGGTGCAGTTGCACTTTTGTCACAAATATGTCAATGTTATCTTCACTGAATGGAAGATAAAGGAATGAGTTGAAAACCCTCCTTGGTTTGCTGATTGGGAAGAGGCTAATTATTTTTTAGTTGCAATCCAGATTTCCTTTGCATTCCTGACGTTTCCCAGCTTAATGATGTTTGTGTGTGTCCCCAGTTCTAGCTTTTCTAGGAGAAAGGGAGCCATGTGTTTGTTGATTTTGGGATCCAATTGGATGTCATTGCTTTTTTTCTCCATGATTTGGATAATCCCTTTCAGATTTAACAAGCTTTCCATTTTTACTTTCCAGGTGGAGTAGTTGTCTTCATTCAAGAGTTGAGTTGATTTTACAAGTGTTTTAAGCATGATCTTCCTCATTGTGCTGTCACCCCCTGGTCCTAGTGATGATTGATAGTTGGCCATCTCAAGAGATTTGCTTTTGTTTTTAACTGTGATAGAATTGGGATTTCTAAACACCAGAACCACTGGTGTATTTATTTCAAATAAGAAGAAAAGGAAATGGTTCAGCTTAATGAAAAAAAAAAAAAAAAAAAAAAAAAAAAAAAAAAAACACAAAACATGATATTGTAGCATCACATGAGATTCTTAACCAACAGTGATGAGAGTGAAATCAATTGAAAGATCAGCACAACGTTGGATCCAGCCTATTGGAGAAGACAGACCTGAATGGGTGTCATACCTCGCACAACTGCAAACCAACTGAGAGGCAAGGCCTAACCAAAAGGCTATGAGACTGGATGAAAGCCAGTCCGCTTTGCAGTTATTATGGTGTCACATACCACCGTGTGACAGTACCCCCGGGTTTAAGGGCACTTTGTCCCAAAGTGTGTATGGCTGGTGGCACTAACCCATGACCTTGCAACATGGAGCCATATTCAGACACACTCCTGAACGCCATAAGGAGCCACCAAGACTCGGGAGTCTTGCTGTTGACAGGTGGAAAACCCAACAATTGTCACAGGAGCAAGCCATTCCCAAAACTTGTCCTGATTGAAAATTGAACCCGCAACAGGGTCATCCAGTCTACTGTCATACCTTGCACAACTGCAAACCAACTGAGAGGCAAGGCCTAACCAAAAGGCTATGAGACTGGATGAAAGCCAGTCCGCTTTGCAGTTATTATGGTGTCACATACCACCGTGTGACAGTACCCCCGGGTTTAAGGGCACTTTGTCCCAAAGTGTGTATGGCTGGTGGCACTAACCCATGACCTTGCAACATGGAGCCATATTCAGACACACTCCTGAACGCCATAAGGAGCCACCAAGACTCGGGAGTCTTGCTGTTGACAGGTGGAAAACCCAACAATTGTCACAGGAGCAAGCCGTTCCCAAAACTTGTCCTGATTGAAAATTGAACCCGCAACAGGGTCATCCAGTCTACTGTCATACCTTGCACAACTGCAAACCAACTGAGAGGCAAGGCCTAACCAAAAGGCTATGAGACTGGATGAAAGCCAGTCCGCTTTGCAGTTATTATGGTGTCACATACCACCGTGTGACAATGGGATCAATGAACAGTGATCTTTATTTATATTTCTTCTCATAAAAAGACTGGGAATGATTTTAATTGTTGAGATTGATCTACTGAGCTGTAACAAAGTGACCTTGATACTGTTTAGTTGACTCAAGTTAGGTGATATTTTGATTGGGAGTGTTAGTCAAGGTCTAAATGTCAAGCGTGTTGAATCAGCAATTAACAGTTTACAGTCCTTTATTGCTATGGTCAAAGGGTTGCTTGATTAAGTATTGATTGAGCAGTGAGGTTAATACGTAGTGGGAATAAGATGAGAGAATTAGATGTGTGGAGAACTGAGATGAATAGATGAGCAACTGTTTTGTCAAGTGACTTGGTTTCAATCACAAGGCGGTATGTTGGGTTAGAAGTGATTTGATGTTGGCTCATCCAGAAGTGGAGTATCTTCACTGAGGTCAGGAGACCACGGCCTTTAACCTGGTATGACGCAGTATACTCAACAATGGGTGGAGAAAGCGGTGGACATGTATTTTCCGCCATTTTTGGTGCATAGTGATTTTATAGTGAAAGCACCATCTGATTTGAAGCAGGACCAAAATGAATTGAAGCAGTTGAACATCTTGTGTTTGTGCTTCATGGGATAGACAAGAATGAACTTAGAGAAATTGTTGCCAAAGGTGGAGAAAAATTTGTACCCTTCCCTCAAAGGGACTTCAAAGGAGCCTAAATCTGAATGGATGAGTTGGCCAGGGTTAGTTGAACAATAAGGGCAGCAAGATTTGAATGGGACTCTGCTCATTTAGCACTGGAAACAGATGGAGCAATGTTGTACTTCTTGTTCATTCATAGGAGTGGGTTGGATTTGATGTTCTTGCAGGAGCTTCTTGAGTGGTCTGAGACCTAGGTGATTTATTCGCACATGATAGTCAAACAAGGAAGATTGATTTTTAGTGACATGGGAGGCTCAAGAGAAATTTGAGCTCACTGGCTCAGATGGTAAATAGAATAAATTTCCTTTGCAATAGCCTTGCCCAACTGGTTGATGGTGAACTTGCACACTCATTGTTGGGTAGATGAGACATTCCTTTGAGGTGAATACAACAGTGATTCCAAGGTCACAGACACCAGCTCTAGAAAGTAGCATTTCATGGAGGTATGGGACTACTAGGGTCTTGATTTCTTTGTCTGTTTTCAGAGGGAGTTTCCATTAACCGCAATGAGTTGAATTTACTAGGGAGTCATTGGCCAGGAAAACAGGAGTATTGTCTGGTTTGATCTTGTTGAGTAAGACCAAGTGAGGGGTCATGGAAACCAAGCAGCTGGAATCTAGATTGGCATCAACACGCGCAGATGAGGTAGAGTTGACAATTGTAGCATGACTTGCTTGGACTTCCACTTCTGACCCCAAATATTTTCTTTCTTCATCAATTCATTCAGATCCATGAGATTTTGACACAGTAGAGAAAGTAACTCTTCCAGCTCTAGCCGGTTGTTTTTCTTCCTTGGAGAGTGGTTTTTTGGAGAGATACAAGTGTGAATTTCCAGGTCTTAAGCTTGTCTTGAACTTTTTGAGTGTTGTTACACATTTTCAGACCATGACTATCCACATCACAGAAGTAACAGTGTTTGGGTGTTTTGTTGCTCGAGGCAGATTTTTGAGACTTAGAAGTTACTGAAGGAATGGAAGCTTCAATGTCAGTCTGGGATTGACGCCAGGTTTACTTGTTCTTGAGGGCTATAACAATAGTTTCTGATTTGACTCTGTCTTGGATCATGAGCCACAAAACGCAATGGAGCCATTCTTGAGGGATGGAACTGAGTAAAGCGGCTGAATGAACATTGTTGGTGGTGAGAGGATTTTCTTGTGAGATGAGGGCGTTCAGTTGTTTGTGATATTTAGCCATGGTGTCTAAGTGGGTTAAGATGTTGTCACTGTCTATTTTTCTAAGGAGAAGCTTGCATATCCAGTAGACTTTTCCACCTTTTGTTTGATTTTGGTGGGTTCTGTGCAGTGCTTTCCATGTGCCGTAGGCATGTCTGCAATGTTCTTGGACCTATCAAAGATTAGGGGCATCAATAGCCTGAGTAATGAGGGCACAGGCAATTTTATTATCATTTAACCAGTTGATGGAAGGTATCTCCGGCCTGGGATTTTCAATGACATACTCTAAACCAGCTTCTCCAAAGTATGAGGTAACCACAAACTCCCAGTCAAGATAGTTGGAGTCTAGGCCTTGTGTTTTAAGGATGGGGAGCTTGGAGTTTGGTAGCTTTTGAGATCCAGGTGAGAAGGATTCTGAGCCAATGTTCATCATAGTGGACAGAGGCTTTTGGAACAGAGAAGGAGGTGATGAAATTCAAGTCGGGACTGCTTTTTTGATAAGCATAAGGATCCTGATTTTAGTTGAGCAAAGATCAGCAGAGCTCTGGGCTCATAACCTGATGAGAAAGACTGGGCCAGCAGAGATGGATGTGATGTGGAAGAATTATTTTATTGCATGAATAAGAGAATCAGAGAGAGCATCAGAATCATGAAAAATGAGGAAAGGAAAAAAATGGAATAAGGACCTGAAATTGGAAATCATACCTGGGACTGGTGAGATGGATGTGATTTGGAAGGATGAGGAAAAGGAGCTCCTTCCACTCACTTTAGCTGGCCTGGGTATACTACACAACATGTGACATGAGAGTGAAACATGTGTAGCATACAAATGGACAGGATTGACCTTGTCAATCTAACACCATACTTTAAGATTTTAGTTTGACCCCAAAAGTGTAAGTTGTGGCATTATCACAGAAGTTCAACCAGAATCTTGCACCATAAACATCCTTTTCAAATGGGCTGGCAACATTAGTGAAACAAATTTTTAGGGGTTCATGTTAGGTTATATTTGACAACACACCAAGCAGAGGCTTTTCAATAGAATTAGAGAGAGATCAACGTTCACAGAAATAGGTTTTCCATGTCCCCCTGGGTTGTTGAGATTGTTTAGATAACCTTATGAACATTTTTTCTCCTGTGTCCACTCTCTGTGGTTTCTACATTTTCACGTGCGCTTTCTGCTTGTCTGTCAACTGCTACAGCACGTGTGCTTTCAGCTTGGTGAGTGCAAAGACTCCATACTTGGAGGACTTGCGCCAGAGATATCTTGAGAGCTTGATTCAGGTTCCAGGCTGCCGGAATCATCACCTGAACAACCAGGTGATCTGGCAGTCATGGGTCTTGGATCAGGTAAGTTGTGAATGTATTTTGCCTCCATAAATTTCTTTCATCCTCTTCTCTGATTTTTTTTCATCTCTGTTTCATCTTTACTAGGAGTGGGTTGTCAAAGATCATAGCTACTATGGTGTCAGGTTCACCACCCTGTGTTTCCGGTCTTTTCAGGTCATCCTCATAGTCATTTTATTTGTTTTCTTTTAGTCACTGTTGAGTCAACCCATTCTGAAATATAAGTTCTTTTCAGCTTCTTTTACCAACATGGGTTGCTTGGGGAAATGATGTTGGAGGATACTTTTGAAAAAGATTTCAGAGGCATGTCCTAGTTGTAGATGCCAGCTATAAGCATCAAGTGAGGGCTTCTGAGCAATGGCCTGACACAGCTCCTGCACAAGTGGTTTTATTACCCAACAAAAATTCTTAAAGATATTTTAAAATCTCCTGTTGTCTGCAGTCATAAAAAAACAGTTCCTTCCCCTTGTGTTCCAGTCTCCACCCCTTGCTTAAAAGTCTGCCTGTTGAGAGTATAGTCCAATTTACTCCCTTGCAAAAGAAATCTCATTGACCGCCAGCTTCCCTATCTGTTTTGGAATCTTGAGGTTACCAAAATAATAAACCATTGCCAAGTTAGATGGGACCACCATTGTGAGAGAAATTTGGAACTTGAGATGACTAGTTGTAATTAAGAATTTAGACTTTCCAATTACATGGGCAGTTTCTCCAGAGCCAAGTAAGACTTCCCCTTTGTTCACTGCTTCCATGTTGACTTGAAAAATCCAAGGACTGCTGGATGGAGTAAAATTTGGATTTCTGGGCAGCAAATACCTTGAAGTCCAACTGGCATAATCATTTGCTGGTGGTGGGATCACTCCCACTTGGAAATGTTCCCAGAAATCATTGCAGTTGTCATACCAATTCCCAGCTTGTTTGAAGTAGTGGCATGCATACCCAAATTTCTTCAAAATTGATTTGTTCTTCTCTCTACCTTTGAAATGACTTGCCTTATCTATGGAAAGATTGGCAGGCCCTCCATTTGTACTTTCTTGGTCATTCTTGGGGGACCTTTTTGATGGTGGAATGTGTTTCTGGAATTGATGGTCACTCAAGGCCTGAATGTTCATTTCAATGTTGGATTGGATTTTCCCAATGGAAGTGGCTACTCTTGATTTGATTTTGTTTGAGAACAACTTAATTGTGGTGGAGACCTCTGTAAAACTTTGAGAAACCAGAAAATTTTTCAGACTCTGCCCAAAAGTGTACTCAAAGTTTTGTTGATTGATCCCTGCAAGAACTCTTGCACTGGCCTGAAGTCATAGCCCATAAAACTTGTCCAATTTCATTTTGACCCTCCCAAGATTGGCCACTACTTTGTGCCAATTATAAATCCAG
This sequence comes from Puccinia polysora, assembly GCA_025617555.3. NCBI lineage: Eukaryota > Fungi > Basidiomycota > Pucciniomycetes > Pucciniales > Pucciniaceae > Puccinia > Puccinia polysora. The sequence continues at coordinate 56,965,182 of CM062628.1, forward strand.
ACATCATTGGATCTGGTTGATTTTTTGACCACACCAAAAAAAAAAATTGACAATGGCTTTTTTATGCCTCCTGCCCATCTTTCTGAATTTTTTCTTTATGAGCTCAAGAAGAAAATGTGCATTCTCCATCCCAGAACCATCAAAACCACCAAGGAGAGTGTCATCTAAGGTATTCCCAATGAGTATATCAATGTTTTCTTTGTGTTTGCGGCTCAGGTGAATAAAAATGATGGTATCACCCAAAAATTTTGTGTCCCTTCTGAATGCAAGTTTCAGGGTCCTATCAATGGTGCACTTCCATTGAGAATAATTAGATGCATAGAATTTCAGGGTTTGATATAATTTTGAAAAGCAATCAGTTCTTCTATAAATTTACATGTTATGGTGCCAACAATGCTGCCCTAGTTGTTGGGCAATGTCCTAAAATGTGGGTCTTGATTTCTTTTGGATTGCTCAATGCTTGCCTGGAGTCCATTGATGACCTCAAGAAGGTACTCTATTGATATTTTTTTCTGATTTCTCATATTTTTCTGATTGGGGGAAAAACCTACCATCTGTGGCCAAGTACAATTATGATTTATTCAATCACTCTTGCTGACTTGTTGCAGATTGATCACTTTCTAATAGGATATTGCAAAAAGGTTCCATCCACCTACCAGAGGCTGAAATGAGAGCCTACCGGCAGTGAATCAGGGAGGCTTAGGAGGTGAAAATGGCTAGTTTTCCGGCTTTTAACCTTTTAAGCTCAATAAGATTTGTGATCTGAAAAATAAACCATTACCACAATATTAGCCCAAACCACTGTCATATATCTGTTGGAATCTAAATCTTACACTTCTCTGTTTCTTTCTTTCAGATGTTCTATAACACACTCTCAACTTTTTATTGGCTCAATTTTTGTTTTTTATGCACATTTTTGGTGCATTTTTCTTTCTCTCTTACTCCAGTCTTACACCTTCTTCTCATGTTGACTCACGTGGTTGGATCTTCTGGTTGTAATTTCTCAACCCTTCTACATCTCACATGTCACCTATTTTCTTCATTTTCCTGCCTGGATACTTCAATCATCAAACCACACAACTCTCCTGGTTCCAACTCACCAACTCAATCTGAACCAAGGAGACAATCCGCACAAAAACTAACAAATCAATAATCAAGATCATATATCAATTCAAATTCCTTCTCCTTTTCTCTACTCCATATCTCTCAAGCTAGAACTCAATCATATCACACAGGCAGCCAGTTTGATCACCGTAAGGACCAATTTGTCAACTCATCAATCAACTCAAACTTATCAACTTCTTATGTAGATCCTTTGAGGCGCTTTGTGGAAGCTATCAATAATTCCCATTTGGCTTGTCTCCATCTACTCTGGCTGATCTATCTTATCTAGACTCAACCATTATTTCTCTGATCTCTGCCAGATTATCTCCCTGTTTGTGGTTTTCATCATCACTATATTTCCTTATTATCCTAAAACCACACACTCATTCTTATTTTTTTGAAATCAATTCTAGCCTGGTCTTGGTGACCAACCATATTTTTTTCAATATCAACCTCTAACTATGATTATGCAATAATGACCTTCAAAATAATCCATTGCCATGATATTAGCCCAACCCACTGTCAGATCTTGACCTCTAACTCTGATGAGGAAAAGGTCCTTCTGGTCAGCAGGATAGGTAAGTTTATATATACATGAAAATTTTTTTTAACTTCATATGCATAACTTATGTTTAATTCATATTATTGTATCTACTTTTGTTTTTCATCACATAATTTTTAATCCATATTGAGCCTACTCTTTACATAATCAAGCCAGTTGTTAATACTGATCAACTGACCAAAAAAAAAAGAAAAACCTTGTGGGTGAGAGGGTTGGAGGTGTTTGATGACCAAAGGTAGAGGATGATGATAGAGGATATCCCAACATGTTGAGTAGCTGGGAATTGCCATAGGGGGGGTGCCATGATTAGTAAGCAAAGGGGGGATGGGAGGTATGTTGTTTTTGATGGAGGATTATTCTGTATATTTGATGATGTGGAGGGTTGTTTTTGCATGATGTATTATTTCAAAAAATGGAGATTTGATGCTTGAAAGACACCATTTCTATCAAAACTTCAATTTTGAAATACACCAGTTTGGGGTTATGTGTATTTCAGAAAATTTCCATTAAAAATGGCAGGTTTGGCCAAATTAAATCTTGGGTTTCTGATCAAAGGTTTTCTAACACTGATACACCCTAATGGATTGATTTCTTTAGATAAATTTTTTTGTTTTCCAAGGCTTCATAGAACAAAAAAAAATCTATAGAATTGAAAAAGGTTGATCAAAAAGAAAAAAAGCAGCACTGTTGGATAGAGTTTCTATCCCAAGAATTCAAATAAAGTTTATTGGGAGTTTTTTTGGAGACAAAGATGCTTACTTGTGATTGATGCTGATCAAAAATGGATGGATATTAAGACATTCATGTTTCAAAACACTTGAACCAACCAAATCAAGCAAAAAATTGAAAATGAAAAAAAAAAATGAAAACAGAAAAAAAAAGTTCAAGTCCTCAAAAGAATTGAAATGCATTCAGCCTGCCATTAGCCAAAAATCCTTCAGATTTGAGATTTTTCAATATTAGGTTTTCCTGAAATTTTTGAGTTGTACAGCTGCCACTGTTTTTCCCAATGATTTTTTTTTTTTTTTTTGACTGGGAGTATGATTCAAATACATAAAATAATTTAAATCCAAGTTTGAAAAAGAACTTGAAGCCATTCTCAAGAACAGTTTGTATATATTCCTGAAGAATGGTATGTTCTTGAATCCAAAGCTCATATAAGGTCCCCAAGAAATTTTTCCAAAGGTCTTGGAACACATTTTCTTATAAATTTAAAATTTCTTGGGGAATGAATGAATTTCAACCATCTTTTAAACCAAAAAATTGAGAACCAAATCTCATTTTGTCAGCATGGATCAATCCATCAAAGCTGGTTTTTAATGATATATTGAAGGGGCTGAAACTTAATACACAACCTTTAAAATATCTTGAGTCTGTTTCCCTAATTTTCCAGGAGGAAGATTTCAAATATTTTTTCTAAATTACACATAGACATCAAACATTTAAGAGAAATTTTAATAAAATTGATAGGTAAATAATAAACCAAGCTAAGCCCACTAAAAACAAAATTGTTGAGGACATTCATTTGTTTGAAAGAAATTTCCCAAGGTCCTGTTAAGGGTGAGAACCAGCAATTCTTTCAAATAGTTGAGACATGAAAAATGGTATTTGATAAATTCAAAATTACTTTAATCTGAAAACAACCTGTACAAGATATTTCAAAATTTATCCAGTATAGAGTAGATGCTGAGGATTCAACAAAAAAAGTCCCAAGAGTAGATGTCAATCCAAGGTAAGAAAGTTTTTCAAACAAAGTGGGCTTTGGTGAAATCAGGATGGTAATCAAATAGTTCAAGCTTTCAAGCTCTCTCAATCAACTTATTCTCTCAAATTATATCACCACCCTGGAATATCATGTAGGATAAAAAAAAAAAGATTGTGAAGAATATTTTAGTTTGGGTTCAACTTACTGACTTGCTGATACTTTTTCTCCAACTCTGTTGTGGTCTTTGTGATACTGATGATTCAGATTTTCATAATAAGCCAACAAGATTAACCAATTAAAAAAAGTCTAATTTGACAGCATCCTTTTTTTTTTTTTTTTTCAATCCTGCATCAAAAATGCTTTGGTTGTGCAATCAAAACATTCATGATGGGAGATCAGAAACAAGATCCAATGCTGTTTTTTTTTTGCTTTCAAACAAAATAATGCATGAAAAGGCCCTGAGAAACTTTCAACAGTTAAGGAATAAAGTTGGATTGTGAACAAAACAGCTTATTAGGCTCTGGATATCACTCTGTGTTTCAAGTAACATGCTCATCAGAAACTATCACAATACTCAAAGCCCTCAATACATAATCATTTTCAATATTGGGGTTTTGATCAAAGATCTGATGCAGATCATGAATCATCCTTGCGATTATACTAGAAAAGAAACAATTTGATCACAGGATAAGAAACTTTTTTTTTTCTGTTTTGGAATTTCTAAGAAGGTTTGATCCCAGATTGATATATTATAGAACATCTTAAAAGAAGTTATGGCTTGGTTACTCTGAATTGATATGGATCTATTTCCTGTGTTAGGATAGAGTTACAAGTAGGTTTGTAACCAGGTTGAAGGATTTCTTGTTTTATGGGGTGGTGCAAGCTATCATGCGCCTTGATTTTTTTTTTTTTTTTTTTTGAACCCAGTGATAAGCTCAATTGGGATCCAAGTTTTGATCCTTAAGAAAATACTCTAACCCACACAGAACTCTGAGGAGGTCTGGATGGCTTATTTGATTTCCTAAAGGCCTGAAAATGTTTTTTTTTTTTTTTTTTTTTTTTTTGCTTTACAAGCCATCCTTCAACCCAACATTTTCGTAAAATGGCAATTTCCAACCCTCTTGAGCCTAGAAGGGCATTTAAACCTTCAAAGGCTCACTCCAACAGCCTAAAATCTTCCTCAAATTTTCGGTCTTAACAAGATGTATATTGTAGGACCAGCGACGTAGTCATCACGATCGTCCATCTCCGTTCGTAAGCTCTCACTGACGACTTCACAATCACTTTGGATTCGGTTCGAGGGGTGAGGTCTGGAGTGGTCGATCATCCCTTCCTTCCACCTTCCTTCACTCTGGTCCATCTCACCCTTTCCAACCTTAGAGTTTGTTTGCTTTTTTTCGGTGAGGTGAGGGTCAAAGGGGCGATATATGTACAGTATGAGTTCGAGAGCTGAGAATGAATTTTCTCGCCTTGGTGTCAAGGAGAAAGTATTGCTACACTGATCTTGATCCTCCGGACTATCACCAGTTCACAGTTTGATGAACAAGCACCTGATTGTTAGGATGTGGCATCGATCGATCGAAGCGATAATACCACAAGCTGTCACGATAATCGTGCTTAATACACACAAGAATACACCTAGGATTCAATCCCATACATCATGAGATCTGTTTTCATACAAATACATGTGTATAAATATATTTCCCGCCCTCGTTTCCTTCCTTTCACTCTTACCGGCAAGATTAAGTAGACTGGCTTATTGAAGATCGAAATCGATCCACTGAATCGGATTATCATTTGAGGTATGACCCGTTGATTCGAGTTTCTGATTGGGTGTAGCCCAGATCGGCACGGAACTGAGGAAATTGATCGAGTTCCAATCCTTGGGAATCATCTCCACCGTCAATCTAGCTTGGTCGTGACCTCCAAAAGGTTGAGCGTCGATTGGCACATCGTTGGAGGGATCCTGGCATTCAAACTGACTCGAGTTCGCATGATTTGGTGATCCTGGGCCAATATCCTGTTGTGAATCATGATGATCACACCCGGGATTGCCAAGTGACCTACAGCGCCGAAACTCAAGTGACGGAGAATTGAGATGATTGATTTCTTCACGTGGATGGTCATGCTCCTGCTGTGACTGTCCTTGCTGTTGTTGTTGCTCCATTTGCTGCCGACAATGGTTAACACTGATTAATGAATGAGTGGCCTGAAAGTTTGAGAGTTGAGGTTTGGGCCACTTTTGGGTAAACACATTGTAATGTCTTCCAATCAAATCAGCAACCATGTTAACGTCATGATGCTGAACGGCATTTTGATCCTGATCCATAGCCGGGTTGGGGGTTGGCAGTTCAATAGGTCGTATGGCGCTTTCAGCTTTTTCAATCAAGATAACCTCACTGCCATATTGGTTGGTAGTTGTGGTAGATGAAGACCGAGTTGCTCTCTGCTGGGCTATGATCGGAGTAGAACGGCTAATGGCTTCAGTTGGCGATTCTTTAATTTGGCTGTTAATGATTTTCATCAACCCAGCTCTCAAAAGGCTCGGTGGGGAGATCATTGGACCGCAATGACCAGTTTGGTGAATAAGGCTATTAAGTGTATACTGGCTAGAAGTCCGGTATGGCATGAGTGCTTGAAAGCATGGATGAATCCAAACATAGGTAGGGCTGTGGAAGGGTAAAATAAGAAAGAACTCACGTATTCAAGGCTTGACACCAATGATCGGAAATATACCAATACCTTTTAAAGCTTTCCACGATTCCCGTGTCAAGTGCCAAGTACTCTCCGGCGTTCTTGACTGCGAGAGAGCTAGCAGGCCAAAACCAGCTAAAAAAGAAAGATTTATTATTTCAAAAAAAAGGGCACATTGATAAAGTAAGGGTTTAAGCTTGGACGAGCTGATGATTAAAATGAATATCAAGATGATGGTTTCCTGTTTGAGACAGGTGCTCATGCTGCCAAGTGAAAAATGGCGTACAGATGAAGATGCATGGTTGCAGCCGTCAAGATTGAAAACCCAGCAAACGGATTAGTCAGTCGACTTCCCCGATGATCCAATTTAATAAACAGATCAGTGACCGCTTTCGCCGATTTGAAGCACGTTTCAGCCGAAGTTTGCCACCAATCTGGATTAGGTGGATTCGTGTTACCATTGGGCCCCCACAGTGGTTCTCCATCGATGGGGCCATTCCTTGGCTGTTCCGCGAAAAAACGAGCATGATCGATCTCAGTCAGGATTCAAGTCATCTAAAAAAAAACCTCTCCAGCATTAGACAAGTTTGACCTTACATGATAACCTAGGGGAGGTAAGAAGGGGATATAGTCACGATGGAGATAGAGCAGAGAGGTAAAGTACAGTAAATGCATCTACCAAGAGAAAGAAGTGTTGGTAATTTGATTAACTATGGTGAGCATCTTGATTCATTCTCTAATCCACCATGACAGGAGACGGAATCAGAATCAAAGGTTTTGTGTTCCGTACCAAACCGTAAAACTTGCCCCATCCAGCGATAGTATGATTAACCATATTAAATTCAGAGTATTCAAGGTGGGAGGGTAGAGACATCTCCCATTCCGACAATCGTCGGTCTAATTGACCAAAGGTTGACTCGGATAACCAGGGGCATCTTCTGTCCTTGTTTCGGCCACCATTACCAACGTACTTGAAGACTTGATACCAGAGATCGGAAATCCTCATCGTTTGGCCAAATATGTCTGCCTCAATTTCTTGGTGGCTTGAGCCAAGGCCTTGACAGCTCCCAGAGGGAGTAAGGCCTAGAAAGATACACAATGAATGATGGCCATGGTCAATATGAGGACTGAACGTCCAAGCTGACCGGCAGAGCAAACGACGAATGTTGGGGTGGTTTACCCTTGAGCTTTGGGTCCCAAGGTGGAGGATTGGCGGTACTGAACTTGGCCGTGGGCGTTAGTTTGCCGATCGAAAGCTGGTCATCCGAGATCGGGAACCGGGTGATGATAGCATCTTCCTCCGGATGGATCATGATGGGTCGTTCCTTCCCATCACCAAACAACCGCTCGATCAAAAAGCATGCCCAGAACGATCTTCTCTTGATATCGTGCTCGATAGCGGATTGATGGGTCGTGGTAGAAGTTGGAGGCAAGGAGATCGGAGGATCGCTGCTCGGGGTAGGGTTGAGGGACTTGGTAGGAAGCCTTCGATGATGGTTCGACTGGGCAACGTTTTGGATCGGTTCATGAGGATGATCGTCAAGATGGCCGAGGTTTAAGAGTTGAGACATCCTCGTAGCAGCCCCGATATGCATCCAACCTCGTCTCTCGTCGTGTTCGGTGCAGTAATGGAATCCGATCATGAGATGAACGTGAATCCGAGTGATCGAGATCTCGAAGGAGGTCGTTTCGATAGACTTGAGGGCTTGGTTTGCATAATGATGGCAGGTCTGGCGAGGATCGTGAGAGTGTAATGCCTGGAGGGAATCACAAAACCTGATGATAGACGAACGAGAGCAAGGTATTCAGAGGGGTGTCCGAGCAAGGTGAGTATACGTACCAAGATGGGTAGGATCATGGATCCGAGGGATGGTGGTGTAGATGACCGAGTGTGGGACGGGGGAGGGGTGAATGGGTAAGATGGGGTGATAGGATAGCAAGAGGGGGAGGGATGATTTTACCTTCCGGCGAGACATAGGAGCGAGAACAGGATTTCGGGTTCGAGGGAATCAGATTCGAATCGACGAGTCAAGGTTGGACGATGGAAGAAGGCCAGGAGACCCTCATCGGCGAAATGGGTGAAGAATGCCTGGAGGGCATCCCGAACGACGTCCCGAGGGGGTAGACTGTGTGAAGATCAAATCGGTCGGGGGCCATTGAATCTGATGACGATCGATGGAGCTCTGTGGGTCGAAGGGGAGGATCGGATGCTGAGAGGAGAGAGAAAAGCCCCTGACCTGGAGGGATGGGGGGTGGTAGAGGATGGGATGTGAATGAGCGAATGATGAAGGGAGGATGGAAGAGTGAGCTTGCCATGATGGGCCTGATTGAGTTTCTCTGGCTAGCTGGTTGATTGGTGGATCTGAAGCTGAGGGTAGGCATCCGACACTGACCTGAGAGGGTTCTGACCATCTGGGTGACCTGGGATGGGGAACGAGGCTGAGATTGAAGTTGGAGAATGGGTGGGGTGGGGTGGCTTGGATGGACACTTACCATCGTAGTCGCATCGAAGCTGACGAGTAGCACAAAAGTGACAGGTTGGGAATGTGCCACTACAACGAATCTTGCGACGGCTGATGAGAGAGAATGTTTAAATGCTAAGATCGATGCTAAGGATGGCTTGGGAACATCGAGTTCGACTAGATCGACATCGAGCCACACTAGTCCAAGTCGATGGGGGTGGGGGGTGCAAGTCACGACGCACCGACAGGTCTGACAGGCGATACTAGCCCTAGGGCCGACCTTGAGCCTCTTGATCAGGGGGGTAGTTCGATGATCACTAGAAGACTCGAGACGTACGAGCTCGCTGAACGGATGATGATGATCAGGAATAGGATCAGTAGTAGTAGTAGCAGTAGTAGTAGCAGTAGTAATAGCAGTAGTAGCAGTAGTAGCAGTAGTAATAGCAGTAGTAGCAGTAGTAGCAGTAGTCCTAGTCCTAGTCTTAGTCCTAGTCCTAGTCCTAGTCCTCGTCGATCGAAGTGGATGATGGGAAACTGGATTGGGGTGCAGGTGTTGGAGGACCATGTTCATGACTAGGCCTGCAAGTCGGTCAACAGGCATCCATCGAGCTCATCAGCCAAGTGCTCGCTCGCCATGAGATTGCAGCTGGATTGCGTTCGAGCTGACTCTGATCCACTCCACCACGAACCTGATCCGCGAGTTGGACCCCAGAGCTAGATTAAAAATCGTGCCAGACACCTTCAAGTTGAAGGACACCACTAGCTTCAAGCTTGAATCGATTGCCTCATCACTGTTGAATCTCGTACTCAACCAAAGCCCATTCCATGATATCGACTCCAATGGACCAGCAAACCCGGTCAAGTCATCAAGTGAGCCATAACAATCATCCATCAAGCTCACATCACCCCTGCTCAAGTGATTCAAGGCCAGTCATCAACAGCTTAAGGCCTCTCAACCAAGCGATTCAAGGCCCCTTGACAATCATTGCTCAAGTCCACTCCACTAAGGCTAGGAAGTCCCCAGAAAATTCAAAGTGGCCACTGTGGTGTTCGACCATCAAAAAAAAAAAAATTCATTGATCGGTGTAGCTGTTTGTATTAGGGTAAATAGACTGTGATTGGTAACCAATCACACTTTATTTGTGGTAGATGAAAGATTGATATGGTGGCAGACCTTGTGACCAATCCTGTCGACCACCGACCGGCCTTTGCACCCTCGTCAGCAGGCATGAGTTGCTTGAAACCAAGATTTCAATTTTTTTTTTTTTTTCAACTGAACAATGACGGCCTTCAAGCAAACAAGGCCCCAAGATGACCCACTTAACAAGTCCATCAGACTTGATCCAATTGTTTTGTGGACTTGTTGACCAGGAAAAGTCGTATCTATCCTGCCAAACTTCTTTCCTCTGGAATGACCATCTTGTATCCACAAACTCAAGAGTTCCTTACACTATCAATCTTCTGCAGCCAGAAAGGATCTCAATAGGGCCTATCAAAGTTAGCAAAACCATCATTAGGAAACCCACCTTTTTTTTTTTTTTGACCAAACCTGCCATTTTTAATGGTGGGTTTCTGAAGTACACATACCCCCTGACTGGTGTATTTCAAAATGGTGGGTTTCAAACCTCCAACCCACCATTATCATCCATCCACCATCCATGGCATGCAAAACACCCATCCACACCTCCAACTTATCAAATCCATACGCATGACACACATCTCATCTCCATCGCTTCACATCTCCATCACTTCACATCTCCATTGCTTCACATCTCCATTGCTTCACATCTCCATCACATCACACACATCCCATCATCATCACATCACCATCTTTCTCAACATGTCAAATCAAACTTCCCAGCAGCTAGTTGAAAAGCAAAAAAGCTGACTGAACTTTTTTTATTATTTGACTTGGATTCAGACTCTGATTTGGAATCAACTTGGTTACCTTTGAATTCTCTATTCAAAAAGCAATACATGGTTCTACAAAGACACACCCTCCACAACCCTATGTATGAAAGGCAAAAGCTTGACCTACTACCCAACTTAAGCTTCCAGAAACTGTTCCAAACTTTATTGCCTTCTTTCATGAAACTTTTGGAGATGATTGAAGACCACCACATCTTCCAGAACACTTCTTGGAATCCTCAACGCAATCCAGCTATCCAACTGACTGTTGCTCTTTGTAGATTGGGATCAAATGGAAATGGAGCAGCAATTCATTGATTAGGAAATCTATTCTTGGTCAGTTATGGATCCATTGACTTATACACCAAAAGACTCATGATTGCTATCCTATCTTTCCATTGCTCAGTCCTTTGTTGGCCAACCAAAGAAGAACGCAAGGAGATATCTCAAGTAATGGAGACTGAAGGCTTTCCTGGTTGCATTGGTTTTGTTGATGGAACCACTATCCCTTTTAGTCAAAAACACAAGCTAGATGGCAACCATTATTTTGATTGGAAAAAAGGCAATTGATTCATTTCCTTTCCAAAGCCTTTGATAATACACTGGCCAAATTTCTTTTATTGGTTTCTATAGATACTCTGTGGCACTACAACTTTTTTGTGATAACAAAAAGAATTTCATATCCCTCCATGCTGGCCTTCCAGGTTCTTGTCAAGATTCATATGTTTTCAACTGGATGTGGATTGCCCAAAAACCAGATAACTATTTTGACCAAGATCAATACCTTCTGGCCAATTCAGCTTATGCTAGCGGGAAATATGTGGTTCCAGCATACCACAATGTTTCAACCAATGATCAAGCCAAAACTGATTTCAACTATCATTGTGCCCAATCACAAGTTTAGATTGAGCATGCCATAGGAATCCTGTCAGCTTGCTACTATTTCAGAGCAAGCTGAAAAAGTAACAGAAATAACATAAAAATAATAATAATAAAATTAACCTAAGAAGGAGCAAGAAAACCATAAATATTATTGAAAAAATGGATTTTCCACCCAAAATTAGGTAGGGTCACTCACTGACCCCACCCTTGAAATCCAACTCCTTATATTTTTAAATAATTAAGGAAAAGAAAGATCAAAATACCACGGCACCACTATTGAACTTTTTGGCCAATTAAATATTTCACATGTATTATGGCGTATCAAAGTTAACCAAACCTGCCATTTTTTAATGGCGGGTTTCAACCCACATCTGCCATTTCAAACCCACCATTAAAAATCAAAAAACCCCACTTATTTCAGATCAGACGTGTCAAAGTTAACCTGAAATAAGTGGGTTTTTTCAAATAAAGTATTTAAATGCTTCCACCACCTGTCTGCGTCATACACCCCTGTCTTCCCACCTCCTTCTACCTCCAACCTCATTGAAAAATTTTTTACCCCCACCCTCATCATAAAATTGATTGACCACTCTCATCACTTTATCGCTCTCATCACTTGATCACTCTCATCCACTTCATCGCTCTAAAAACTTCATCACTCTCATCACTTAACCGCTGTCATCACTTGATCACTCTCATCCACTTTATCGCTCTCAAAACTTCACCACTCTCATCACTTTATTGCTCTCATCACTTGCGTAGCCCTTACTCTTTCAAATGGCCCCTCAGCAAACCTCCCCCCGCAAGTCCAACACACCCAAGAGAACATTGCCAAGGAACTCCACAACAAACAATCCTCCCCCATCAGCTTCCAAGGGCTCAAGTCAGCTCAAGAGAGCTGATCACATCATCCTGGTAAACTGGCTGAAAATTCCCTCCAACTACAATGCCTGCTTTGGATCCGACAACAAAACATGTGTTGGCCGACCTCCATCCTCTAAGGTCAATGGTTATCTCCTGATGGCCAATGAACTCAAGAAAAAAAAAAAGGTAGGCGGATCTGTCATCCAAACAGATGAGGGAGCCTTTCAAAAACTATTGAGCCAAGTACAAAAAGGCCCACTCCATGTCTATCTCCACTGGCTTTGGTATCACCAACTTGGACAAAGCCAAAGGAATCAACTCGGTGGTTGATAAGTTGGACTCCATTTGTCCTTTTTATATTCAAATGGATGAAATCTTTGGAAAGAAGGCCAACATCACCCCCCTAGCTGCTTTCAATGCCCAACAATCCAATTCTGTTGATGCCGAGGACTTGGCTGGGGATGCTCAGCCTACCAACGGGGACCTTGATGAAACCTTGGCCTTGGAGTGGCCCCCATCTGATGACAAGGAGGATATTCAAACACAATCGGCTCCAATCACTTCTACTTTGGTATTGATTGATCAGTCAATCCCAACCTTGGACCCCTCACTTCCTTCTTTTGATTGATCTCTTCCTGGGGCAGAACAACTGGAGAACTTGCCCAATGAGGAGGATTTTATTCCTGGATCACCGTTGCCATCAACATCTGCTCAAGTAAGGAACTAAATTGTTTTTGATTCTGTCTGGTTGCTCCTGACTGATTTACATTGTAAAAAAACAGGCTCATCCATTTTTGATTGGCCAAAAACTCAAGCCAATGGGGCCTCCCACATCGCCTTCAAATGCTAGTGAGGACTTTCAGACTCAAACCTCCTCTGCCAAGGGTAAGCAAAAGGCCTCCAATTCCATCAATGTCAACCACAAAAGTCATCAAAAGAGGAGAAACACTTCCAGTTTTTTGGGCTTTGAAGAAATCATGGAGAAGCAAGATTCATGTAAGTTGATTGATTCAATATCCTTGCTTTCAAAATCATGCTCATTTCCATTCCCCTCCAAAAAACAGTGAAACACAAATTGAATCAGATAAACTTCAGTTTGAAAAGAAAAAGTGGGATTGTCAACTGGCCATGGATGGTCAAAAGCAGCAAGCCAAGACTTTGGCTAATCAACAAAAATTGGATGCTGAGCGGAGGTTGAAACAAGCTGAGCTAGAGTTTCAAAAAGAGGAAAAGGAGAAGGATCGGCAGCAAGTGCAACTGGAAAAGGAGAGGGAACAACAGGGCAAACAAAAAAGCGGATAAGGTATCAGTAGCTTTGGCTTGCATTGGCAGTGGTAGATTGGTAGAAGAAATACAGCAGATTACTCAAATTCTGGGCTTGTAAATATATTTGCATGGATGAAAGAAAAACAAATTATTTTTTACTACAACAACGTTTGAGAGCATTCTTAACACCACCAATATACAGATCTTTTTTGTTTTTATTGATATTTTTTTCTCTAGAGTAAATTTGGCCGTTTTTCATGTCCCTACAAGTGCTCTGAGTTTTTTTATTAATTTGGAGTGACATGGCCATTCTGGTATGGGTTGCTGTGTCCACAGCTGGAAAGTTACAGTGCTTGTACTTTGCCTTTTCCATAAAAGAAGTCCCAGGATATAATATATTGTTCACATGTGTGGCACAAGGTAGGGTTTCAAAAATGATAGTAGTAGGATACTCTGGTGGTGCACAATTGGGAGGACTTACTTCTACCCCAATTATCTTCCACTGAAGCCCATATTCTTCCATACCAAAGCAACCAAAAAAAGGATTGAGATTGGGATTTGGTTTAGACTCATTGACAAGATTCAAACAAGAATTGAGAGAAGTTTGATTAGGAATAAGAGTACAAGGAAAAGAAGAAACAACAGATGAAGAAGAAATATTTTTGGATTTTTCCATTTTGATTTGTTTTTGATTTTTGATATTTTTGAGATCAGAAGAAAACATTGAAAAGAAAGAGAAATAAGCCTCTGGGATGAGAGTTGACCCTTGAGTTGAAGTTTGAGGCTGAAAAGAACCACAACTATTAGTAGGATCATCTACTCCCATGAAAAATGAGAGGAACCAGAATTATCCTTCTGTTTTCCTTTCATAGATGACTTAGGAAAATGACCAGGGAAATCTCTTTCCCAGCAACCAGAATCCAAAGAACAAAGAGGAACCTAAATTTTTCTACCATCTGAATCAGGGAGGAGGATTCTCTCCCCAAATTGATTGGAAAACATAAGAGTTGCTCCAAAATCAATTGAGAAAGGTTGACCCAAGATCATAGGTCCATCCAGGCGTGTGATCCAGAAATGACAAGTTCCAACAATGTTTCAACCAATCCGGACTGGAACAACTTCAACAATTCCAACCAATTTGCAGGACTGGTTTCCTATTCCATACACTGAAGAGGTGAAGCTGACCCTAGGGCTGAGTTTAAGTTTGCAGGCCATAGCATCTGAAATCAAGTTGAGCTGAGAGACAGAGTCAACAAGGAGTGAGACCTTTTTTGCTGATTCAACAAGATGGCAGGGAAGAAAACCAAGAGGACAAGAGTAAAGACTAGACTAAAGAGAGGCATCTGTTCCGCCAGAATCCTCCATTAAAGTTCCAGAGGAGACCATGAGTTCTTCAGGATCAATTTCCACACGTTGACGCAAAACCCATTTCTTCATTCCTTCAGCAACAGATGGAGAGATCAACAGGAGTTCAGCCACAGATAGATCAGGAATTTTAAGATCAGAAATTTTCTTTAATACCCCTTCCACAGCATTGGGGTGATCTTTGGAAATTCCCCTCTCAAACCAAACTTGGGGCTGGGTGGAGGGAGGAAGATTGGGTGAAGCAGGAACAGGATCAGGGGATTGAGGAGGTTTAATAAATGAGGGATGAGGATCAGGGTGATCTTGAGAACTTTCCATGAGTGGTTCTTTTTCCACCTCCATGTCCTCTACATCAGAAGAGGGCTCAGGTGAGGATCCTTCTTTGGGTGGTTTTCAGAGGATTGCGGTTGGCAAGGAAGGAGCTTGATGAGGTTTGGGCTCCTCATGTTCCTTCCTAGCTGGATTGGATTGGAAATTACCAATCAGAGAGGAGGAGGAAATAGCTGGGGGATACCAGGGTTGAAAAGTACCACAAGAAGATCAGAAATCCACAGAAGCCAAGGATGCCTTCATAGAAGGGGGTGGCTGGTAAGAGGCCACCACATGACGAATGGGGAAAGAAAAATTGAAGGGGATTAGGGCACCATTAGGAAGGAAGAAGTTATTCCCTTTTTGCTCTACCAATTTCTTGTCTTTGACCTTCTGGAGTTTGAGACATTGACCAGTTCCATGGCCTTCCCTGTGGCAATAATAGCAGACTAGAGTATTTTTAGGAACAGCACTAGAAGGTTTAGGAACAACAAGGGAGGAAATCTTTTGATCCATTTTGTTCTCAAAGGCTTTGAGCAGTTTAGTTATCTTGTCCATTGTAGCAGCTTCTTGGTTAGGCTGAGGGTTCTTGGGCCTGCAATCAGATTCCATTTTATTCATAATCTTGTTTGCCTCTTTGAAATAGGGAGTATGAACTGGTTCAGTGGTTTTAGATTTTTCAAAATTGAGGGCTGTTTGACCTTTCAGAACTTTATCCACCACTCACCTAAGGATAAGAAAAGAAGGGAGCTTGAATTGATTATCCCTGGTAGTGATAATGGATCCAGACTCGACCAGTTTGTCCTTGATCCTTTCCTGCACTCCAAGAGAAAAAGATTGGAAAAATAGGACTCAAATTTTGTCCACCGGGTCAATGTGATTGTTTTGGACAAGGTAGGATTGGATGGGATCCAAAGATTTCCTAAAGGACTGATAATTAGAAGCTGAAGCCACACCACCATTGGAGGTCCACTGGGAGACAAGGTTATCTAGATCCTGCAAAGTAAATTGTGCGACATCTATTTTTCCCCAGTAGGACAACATTGCTTCCCGCAGGAGGGCCCAGTTATGTTTTTCAAAACCTTCAATCGACTTGATGATTTTCATAACTTCATCAGAGGAGATAAAAAATTGTAACTGGTAGGCCATATTGAATTTGCTAGCTCCGTCCACCAAAGAAGCCATCTTGTACGAGTCCAAGAAGCATTCCAAATTTGTCCCATTGAATCCTAAGTTCTTGTTCTGGGGCTTGATCTTAACCATCTTAGGACGAGTAGAAGAGTTGCTGGTAGATTCCATTTTGACAAATTTTCCTAAAAGATCAAAGGAGCAGATTTCCAAAGTGGCTCACAAATGTGGCAAGAGTAGGGTTTCTCAAAAAACAACAAGTATCTTGCCCAGATGGTGCACAATTGGGAGGACTTACTTCTAGAACAAGTTGCCTCCACGGATCTAGATGATGACAGAAAAAAGAAAGAGATCAGATTTTTAAGTTTATGATTGTTGGGACTGCAAATCCCAAGGTTGCTGGTTTGATCCCAGCCTGGGGGAACCAAATGTAAGACTCCAAACGGTGCTAGGCCGTGGCAGTTATGTGGAGAGGAAAGGTGCTGTTTAGGCTGCCCTCCTGAGTGTTACAAAAATATTTAAATGAAACCAAGATCAAAGTCCAGAACCTGGTAAACAAGGGACCAAATATAAGAGGATAAAGATGATAGTTGTCGGTAGCTGGGAAACAACACTATCTGAGGCAAGATGATGCCGGGGAAAACTTGAATAGAAGAAGTCAAGGATTGTTCAGAGTTCAACAGGACAGGGCAATTGTAAGTAACAATTCCCACAAGCTAATAGCTCTGGTTGTCAGCAGAAGCTTAGGAAAGATCAACTCAATCCCAAACAACCTCCAGGTTCTCAATGAACCTGCCCAACTCTCCGTAATCAAGCGCTTGAAGGGTACCAGATAACTGTTGGTGCCTGCACAAGACAAAGCTAATTGTCTGAAGAAGCTCTAGAAGAAAAACAATAACTGATTCAAACAAGAATAACCCAACACTTCTCAAGGGACTCAAGAATATCATGGCGGAATTCAACTTCAAGAGAAATGAAGGGAGGTTTAACACTCCATGTTTTAAGCTTAATAAAACCTCTTCAGTCAAACCTGACTGGTTCCAGAAAGATAATCAAAGGATGATCAGGACCAGTATGGTTGGATGAAGGGATCAGGAGTGGTGTAACACACTCAAGAATTCAATCAGTCAAATTCTTCTTCAACCAGCAAAGCTATTGGTTGGTGATAAAGATCAAGGATCAGGGTTTGAGTATGGAGGCTCAAGGATCAAGGGGCAATCATGGATATACATAGAATTCAATCTCAGATAAAGGGGAATGAAAACCCACATATAATATATTTCAAGATGGTAGTGATAGTGTTCTCTCTGGTAAGATCCCATATGATAACCCTCCCAAAAGGCAGGGGAGAGCCCCTCCTTATATGGGCAGGAGGCCCTGTTAGACTATGTACAAGTGATTCTACACATAGAGCAGAATTGTATTTTTTTTTCTCAGATGATCAGAAAAATTGATCACTCAGGCTGGTGGAAATCTGGCCTCCCTGACTGGAGTGGGATCTTTCTCATCCCTTCACCTCTGTTGCGCCCTTCCACGGACGGGCGCGCGCGAAAACACTGGGATCACTCACCCCTCACCCAAAGGTGGAAGGGGTGGGAAAAGAAATGAACCAGACTGCCCACGGATGTCCGCAGCGGTAGACAAGCTTTCCACCCCCACCCAAAGATGGAAGTGGGGTGGGAGAGTAGAGGTGAGGAACATGATGGTTTGATCTGGATGGGAGTTTCCCAGGATGATGGGGAAGATAGAGGAGGAGGAGGAGGAGGAGGAGGAAAGATTGGCGGGCCAGTGAGTAGATGGATTGATGGTCATCAAGCAAGGATGGATGGGATTAGTCCAAGTAGGGGTACTGGATGAGCTGGGGGTGGGATTTTTTGGATGGAAGGATTGGATGATAGATCTGGATGGATGACGGACAAGCATCGTGGACCGGGTGGAAGGTCTCTGCCGCTGGGATCCTCTTGGGGTGGGTTGAGTTTGAGTGAGGAGGCACTCAAGGGAGATGAGATCAAGGGTGAGGTTGATTGTTGCCGGGTGATGTTCAAGAGCTGGAGACAAGATTGGGAGAGGGCATGAGCACTTGATCAGTGGTTGAGGGTAGGTTGATCCAAGATGATGTGAGGGGGGGAAGATCTGAGGATGGGTTGGGATGATGGGAGTTTGGGCCAAGCAGGTCTTGGCCCGCGCGTTTGGCCAAAAGGAAGGGGGGAACAAAGAGAGAAGGAATTGAACGCAATGCCTAGGTGATGAGACCAAGAGAGCCCTGTCCTAGACCACTGGGACAGAGTAATGCTTGACAGGTTGAGGAAATTGGAGGAGTGATACTGATACATAAAAACTCTGATTTTTTTTTCCCAGGATAAATGACACCTAAATAAAAGAATCATAGAAAAAATTTTGAATTTTCCGCATCTGTTTCAGGGTGTCCAGATTTAGTCACCACACCATGGGCCTCTCACTTGCTACTCTCCTTCCCCCGCACATCTTCAAAAACAATTCTGCTCTCATTTGAAAATATCTCCTGTAAATAGCCTACAGGCCTCTGGTCTATAAAAGGAGGGTCTCTCCCCTGCCTTTTTGCATCCATTTCATCTGATCCATCCAACATAGTGATAAATAAATCTGATCATTCCAAAGGGCCTCTTCCCATTCATGTGCAACCTTTATCCTGGGTATATCTGTTAATTTAACCTTGATCCTTTGAGCCTCCATACTCAAATCTTTGATCCACCCATCTGTGACCCCGTTCCTTATCACCAACCATAGCCATGCTGGTTGAAGAGAATTCCATCTGCTGGAATTCTTGAGTGTTTTATACCACTCTTGATCCCTTTTTCCAACCATACTGGTCTGACCTTTTCCTGATCATCTTTCTGGACCCAGTCACGTTTGACTGAGAGGTTTCTTTAAGCTTGAAACCTGGAGTGTTAGACCTCCCTTTATTCTTTTGAACTTCGCCAGGCTACTCTTGAGTTCCTTGAGAAGTGTTGGGTTATTCTTGTTTGAAACTGTTATTAATTTGCTTCTAGATCTTCATAAACAAATTGCTTTTTTTTTGTTCAGCCACCCACAGTTATCTGGTACCCTTCAAGCGCTTTATTGCGGAGAGTTGGGCTGTTTCATTGAGAACCTGGAGGTTGGTTGGGATTGAGTTTATCTTTCCTAATCTTCTGCTGACAACCAGAGTTATAGGCTTGTGGGCCTGGTTACTTACAACTGCCTTGTTCCATTTAACTCTGAACAAAACTTTGACTTATTTTTTTCAAGTCTTTCCCTCCACCATCTTGTCTCAGATAGTGTTGATTCCATTGCTACCAACTATTACCAAACTCATCCGTTACATTGAATCCGTATTTACAAGTTCCTGGATCTCAATTACGGTTACATTTAAATATTATTGTAACTCTTAGGAGGGCAGCCTAAACAGCACCTTTCCCCTCCACAGAACTGCCTGGGGCCAAGCATCTTTTGGAGTCTTACATTTGGTCCCCTGGGCTGGGATCAAACCAGAAACCTTGGGATTTGCAGTCACATCATCATCAACGTTTGGAATCAAACTTTGAAATCCAATCTGTTCTTTGCTTCTCTGTTTCTCTCTCTCTTCTCAGATCTGATCCGTGGAGGCAACTTATCCTAGAAGTAAGTCCTGCCAATTTGTGCACCTCCTGGGCAAGGTACTTGTTGTTTTTTGTGAAACCCTACTCTTGCCACACTTGTGAGCCACTTTGGAAACCTGCTCTTTGGACCCTCAAGGAATTCTGTTATTTTAAATGGCATCTACTGGTACTCCAACCACCTCTGCTTGACCAAATATGGTCAGGATCAAACCTCAGAAAAAGAGATTAGGGTTCAATAGGTTACATGTTGAATGGTTCTTGGACTCTTAAAAGATGGCTGCTGAAATGGATTGAGAAAGCAAATACAAGATAGCCTACAAGTTATGATTCTTTATCTCCTCCAATGAAGTTATGGAAGTAATTGAGTTGTTTGAAGGATTTGAATCAAATGACTGGACGCTTCTGAGGGAGGCAATGCTTCCATATTGGGGTAAAATAGATGTAGCTTGGTTTACCTTGCAGGATTTGGATGCTCTTGTCTCTCAATGGATCTCAAATGGTGGTGTCTCTCCAGCCTCTGACTACCAGTCTTTTAGAAAGTCTTGGGAACATATCCAAAACAATCTTATCAGAAACAATCACATTGATGCAGTGGACAAGGTTTGAGCAAAATTATTCCCATCTTTTTTGTTGGCTGTGCAAGAGAGGATTACTGAAAAATTGGTCAAATTTAGATCTATGATCACCACCAGGGATAATCAATTCAAGCTCCCTGGTTTCCTTATCCTTAGGAGTACTGTGGATGAAGTTATGCAAGGTCAAACAGCTCTCACTTTTGAACAAACCAGAATTTCTGAACCAGTACATGCTCCTTCCTTTAAAGAGTCCAATGAAATCATGAACAAGATGGAAGCAAATTGTAGACCTAAATCAAATCCCCAGGCTAATAAAAAAACTACTACCATAGATGAGATCACCAAATTAATTCAGGCCTTTTAAAACAATATGGATTGGAAAGTTTCTTCTTTAGCTAATCCTAAAACCTCTACCTCTGTCCCTCAATCTACCCTGGTCTGTTTCTACTGTCATAGGGAAGGCCATGGAACTGGAAAATGCTGTGAACTCCAGAAGGGTATAAAGGAAAAGTTGGTGGAGCAGAAGGGGAACAATTTGTTTCTTCCTAATGGTGCTCTGATCCCTTTTGATTCATCTTTCCCTATTCTTCATGTGGTGGCCTCTTATCAGCCTCCATCTCCAATGAAAGAATCCCTTGCTTCCTTTGATTTCCGATCTTCCTGTGGTACTCTTCAACCTTGGTACCCACCAGCTATCTCTTCCTCGAGCCTTTCTGGGACTACTTATCAATCTTATCCAGCCACAAAAAAACATGAGGAACCTAAACCTCACAAAGCCCCTTCCTTGCCAACTTCAATTCTTTGAAAAAAAGTCAAACGTTGATCCTCACCTGAGCCTCCTTCATCTGATGTGGAAGAAATTGAGGTGGAAAAGGAGCCACTCATGGAAAGGTTTCCAGATCACTCAGATCCCCCTCTCTCATCCAAGTCACCTCAAATGACTGATCCCATCTTAGTTCCTGCTTCACCTGAGCTTCCTCCCTCCACCCAGCCCAAAGTTTGATTTGAAAGGGGAATCTCCAAGGACCACCCCAAAGCTGTGGCAGGAGTATTAAAGAAAATTTCTGATCTCAAAATTTCTGATCTATCTGTGGCTGAACTCCTGTCAATCTCTCCATCTATTGATGAAGGAATGAAGAAA
Source organism: Puccinia polysora (assembly GCA_025617555.3). Lineage (NCBI taxonomy): Eukaryota > Fungi > Basidiomycota > Pucciniomycetes > Pucciniales > Pucciniaceae > Puccinia > Puccinia polysora. Next base: position 56,986,764 of record CM062628.1, read on the forward strand.
TGGGTCTCTCATTGACGTGTGGAGATTGGTGCTGAAGAATTAAAGGTCTCCTCTGGCACTTTGATAGAGGACTCTGGTGGAACTAGTCCTTCTTTGGATTCCAATATTTACTCCTGTCCTCTTGGTTTCCTCCCCTGTTATCTTGGTGACTCAGCTCAAACTGTTTCTCCTCTTGTGGATTCTGGATCTCAGCTCAACTTAATTTTGGATGCTATGGCCTGTAAACTCAAACTGAGTACTAGGGTCAGCTTCAATTCTGCAGTCTATGGGATAGGTAATAAATCTTGTGAATTGGTTGGTATTGCTGAAGATTTCACAGTAAGGACTTTTCAAAATATTGTTGGAACCTGTTGTTTTTGGATCACTTGTTTGGAAGGGCCTATGATTTTGGGAAAACCTTTCTTGATGGATATTGGTGCTACTCTGATGTTTTCTGATCAAGTTGGGGAGAGAATTCTTCTCCTGATGCTGATGGAAGAAAGATTGAAGTTCCTCTCTGTTCTTGGGATTCTGGTTTTTGGGAAAGAGATTTCCCTGGTCATTCTTCTAAATAATCTTTAAAGGGGAAGCAGAAAGAAAATTCTAATTCATCTCATTTTTTATGGGAATAGTTGATCCTACTAATAGTTGTAGTTCTTTTCAGCCTCAGACTTCAACTCAAGGGTCAACTCTCATCCCCCAGGCTTATTTTTAATTCTTTTCATCTGTTTCATCTAAACTAGAAAATATCAAAAATCAAAAACATGTCAAAAAAAGAAAAATCCAAAAATATTTCTTTTCTTTCTTTCTCTGGATCTGTTGTGTCTCTTTTTCCTTGTACTCTTAGGTCTGATCAATCTTCTCTCAGTTCCGGTTTGCATCTCCGTAATGAGACTAGATCCTGATCTTGATTCAATTCTTGGTGGTTTTGGTATGGAGGAATATGGGCTTCAGTGAAGGCAATTTGGGGTACAAGTAAGTCCTCCCAATTGTGCACCGCCAGGGTTATTTGCTGAGTTTTTGTTGTAAACTCTACTGTATGCCACATACATGAGCACCTGGGACGCCTTCTGTGTTTTATCTCTACCGCTTCTAGGTCTCTTTTGGATGGATCAAGATATTTTCCAACTCTTTAATCCCTCTCAAGATCAAGAAATGACCAATTTTATGTTTAATTTCTTTGTATTTTTACTCCTCTTTATATCTTGCAGAAGGACAGCGCAGGCCCAAAATAAGAAGGCCAGGGCAAATGAGCGCATTGAGGCCTGGTAACACTGGCCACCGTTGCCAGTACGGCACCACAAGTAATGAGTCATGCGGTGTGGAGACTCCTTTGGGATTGGCTAAAAAGTTTAGCAAATAGCTTGCTGACAGTCAATTGAGGGGGAATTTAGTATTACAACTACAAATAAGATAGAGAAATACTAAGGGTGGTTTTGAATTGCCTGCCCCTCTGAGTACTATATTAGTCTCACAAAAATAAAAGAAAAGAGATTTGGTGGCTGATTTTCAGATAGAGTTGCTACTATAGTAGTCTCTATCAGACCTAGGATCAATGTATTCAAGCTTGATAAGGAAGAAATGGTGGAACAGATGGGTGACCTGGTGGATAGAAGCTGAGTAAGGGAAGATTCCTTTCTCTAGTCTTATCCTTCATATATTCTTTATTTTGTTTTATTGGTTACTGATGAATACTCCCTTGATGTTACAGGTGATGTTTGATAAAGTTGAAATGGTTGAGCCTATACTTGACAACTGATGATGATGGTTGATGATGATTGATGATGATGATTATGGATAGGTGATGATGATGATGGATGATGATGATGACTGATGATGATGATGGTAGGTGATGATGATGATCAATGATGATGATGACTGATGATGATGATGATTGATGATGGTCAAGGTAGGTGATGATGATGATGGATGATGATGATGGATGATGATGATGACTGATGATGATGATGGTAGGTGATGATGATGACTGATGATGATGACTGATGATGATGGTAGGTGATGATGTTGACTGATGATGGTGACTGATGTTGATGATGGTAGGTGATGATGATGGATGGTGATGATGGATGATGTTCAGGTTATGGGAACATGGTGGTGATGTTCAAAGGTATGGGGTATTGAGTGAATAATGGTGGAGGTGGATGGTTGAAAGTATGGGTTATTGGGCTGGGTAATGGTCAAAAGTATGTGTTGATGATGGTGGATGGCCAAGGGTAATGGTGGTGGTTGATGGTTGATGGTGATGATTGATGTTGATGATGATGGTGATGGTGATGTTTGTTGGTATGGGATATGGGATTGGTGATGGTTACAGTATGGGTTATGGGATAATGGTTGAGGATGGTAAAAGTATGGGTTAATGGTGCCTAGGAGGCATGGTGATCCCTGGAGGGGAGGATGGGGGGAACTGATGATTGGGACCTGGATGGGGGAGAGAGGGCCTCTATTTATAGAAAATCCTGCCCTCAGGGCTGCCCCTGAGGGTCTCCCTGGTACAGTGAATACAGTTCATGAGGCATTTTTGCTTGTCAGAGGAGGAGGCTGTGCAGGATCTACATGCATGTACACCCTTGCATGCATTGCGGTGCTGCATTGATAAAGGTTCCCCTGCATAAATTACTGATGTATAGTGTCCTGTATGATGCTGTACAGCCTCTGCATGCAGTGTCTTGCATCTATTGCTGTGTATACAGGTGATTTGTTTGGTTCTCCATGCAGTGCCTTGCATATATTGCTTCTGTATTATGTCCTGTATGATGCTGTACAGCCTCTGCATGCAGTGTTGTGCATATATTGCTGTGTATACAGGTGATTTGTTTGGTTCTTCATGCAGTGTCTTGCATATATTAATTATGTATACTGCTGCAGGTTTGTTTGGTGCTGTATGGTTGTACTGTATGGGGTATGTACTTGAAGGCATCCAGGGTATGTCCATGAACCTTCACTGGTCTGTGAAACCTGGTAGGGGTATGGGTAGGCCAGGGTTGATTTAAGCTGTATCTTCTAAACCATGAGAGATAGAGGGGTACTTTGGCTAAGTGAATAGGGGTTATTTTTGGTGTAGAATCCATTTTTGAGGTCTGATTGATGATTGGAGCTGTCCTTATACTAGAAAAGTGAGTCTGATTGGCAATAGGTTAGGTTTTGGAGCACCACAGTGGTAGACAGAAGCTGCAGGAAGGGAGACAAAAATAAAATTAATAAAAAAATACCAACAAACAAAATTTAAAAAATAACACAATAAAAACAAATATAAGTTATGTTCAACTTGGCAAACAAAAAAAAATAACTCATCACCCAAGCAAATGTCAGCTTGCTACTATTGCAAAGCAAGCTGCAAAAGTCAAAAAAATAACATAAAAATAATAATAATACAATTAAAATAAGAAGAAGTAGAAAGGCCAAAAATATTATTACAGAAATGGGTTATCCACCCAAAATTAGGTAGGGTCACTCAATGACGCTACCCTGGAAATCCAACTCCTTATATTTTTAAATAATTAAGGAAAGAAAGACCAAAATACTATGGCTCCACTTTTGAGCTTTTGGTCAATTAAATATTTCACACACATTGTCATGTATAGGTTTCAAACCTAAAATTCAGTCAGAGTTGAGGTGTTGTGTATATTTCAGGAGTTATTGACGGAAATGTGTTTTGTCACAATTCCTGCATGCAGCCGTGGCAGCCAATGCACCTGCGCACAGCTGAGATACAGCCCTGTCACTCCGTCAGGGTTGTGTACACCGCTGTAATGAATCATTTGGGACACCTTGGGAAAAGAATTCAAAAAAAAAAAAAAAAAACTGTCCTAGTTGCGTCGATCCTACTCATCCTCATCCTTGCGCGTCACTCCTCCTCATCCTCATCCTTGCGCGTTGCTCCTCCTCATCCTCATCCTTGCGCTTTGCTCCTCCTCATCCTCATCCTCGCGCGTTGCTCATCCTCATCCTTGCGCGTTGCTCATCCTCATCCTCATCACATTGCTCCTCCTCATCCTCATTGCTTGCATCCTTGATTGCTTCCTCACTTTCATCGCCACCATCAGTCATTTATCATGACCCTCCCCATTGCTTGGCCATGCGCGAATCATTGCCATCCCTCTCATCATTGATTCATCTATCATGGCTTCCTCATCATCACCACCATCACCGCTTGTGAGCAAGGATCATTGATCACATCAAACCCATCTCTCATCATCAAAACCATCCAATTTCTTTCTTTCTCACCCCCCTCCAGATTTGGATGGGAGGGGGTGTTGCGTTGTTACTAGGTGTGCAAACGTCCGCATGGACGTTTGCAAGCAACAGGCTGGGGTGAGAATCTCTCACCCCAGTCCGGAAGATTGGCAGAAGGGAACGGGGCCTCCCCAAGATTGAGCCTCATCATTGTGATAAAAAAAAAATTCCGCTTTCATTTGTGTTATCCAATTGTAAATAGTTACAGGGCTCTCTAGCCTATAAAAGGAGGGGCTCTCCCCTGCTTTTTTCCATCATCAATTCTTCCCACTAATAAGAATTATGAGCTTCTGATCCAAGAGCTCCTTCCTTTGTGAAATTGATCACTTATCCGGATATATCTTCTGGTTATCCCTTGATCCTTATCCCTTACCCTTGACTTTTTTGGAGGCCAAAACTCTGATCTGCCCTTCTGTGGCCCTGTTCCTTATCACCAACTATAGCCTTGCTGGTTGAAGAAGAATTAATTAAATTGAATTCTTGAGTGTGTTATACCACTCTTGATCCCTTTTTCTGACCATTGTTTGGTCTTGATCATTCATTTGATTGTCTTTCTGGACCAGTCACGTTTGACTAAGAGTTTTTATTAAGTTTAAACCTGGAGTGTTAAAACTCTCTTTAATTATTCAAGTTGCATTCTGCCACACTATTCTTGAATCCTTGAGAAGTGTTGGGTTACTCTTAGTCCAAAATTGGTACTGTTTTTTTCAGTGATCCATAAACATATTGCGTTGTCTTGTGCAGCCACACACCGTTATCTGGTACCCTTCAAGCGCTTGATTGCGGAGAGTTGGGCAGGTTCATTGAGAACCTGGAGGTTGATTGGGTTTGAGTTGATTGCTCCCAAGCACCTGCTGACAACCAGAGTTACTAGTGTGTGGGCACCGTTACTTACAACTGCTTTGTTCTATTGGGCTCTGAGAAAACTTTAACTTATTTTGTTCAAAGTCTTTCTCCTCATCATCTTGGTTCAGGTAGTGCTTCTTCCCCCTCAGCTATTGTTGCTATCAACGTATCCCTATCCCATTTGATTCCTCATTAACAAAGGTTACTGGATGCTGATCCTGGTTACATTTAAATATTTTTGTAACACTCAGGAGGGCAGCCCAAAAAAGCACCTATCCCCTCCACAGAACTGCCAATGCCCTGCTCCGTTTGGAGTCTTACATTTGGTCCCCCGGGCTGGGATTGAACCAGCAACCTTGGGATTTACAGTCCCAGATTTTTGGAATCAACTTTGAAATCCAATCTTTTTCTCTTTTTCTCTTTTTCTTTTTTTTCTGTGTTTCTGTTATCAGCTAGATCTGATCCGTGGAGGCAACTTGTTCCGGAAGTAAGTTGTCCCAATTGTGCACCATCAAGGGGTTTGATCCTAGTCGTTTTTTTGTAAACCCTACCCTTGCCACACTCGTGAGCCACTTTGGAAATCTGTTCTTTGGATCCCTTAGGAAATATTTTGTCAAAATGGAATTTATTGGTACCCCTTCTACCTCTGTTTGGCCAAGATGATCAAGATCAAACATCAGAACAAGAACTTATGCTTTAACGGTACAAATGATGAATGGTTCCTGGATTCCTACAAGATGGCTGCTGAAGTGGACGGTGCTAGAAAATATGACATGGCTTATCAACTGCAATTCTTTATCTCCTCTGATGAAGTCATGGAAGTGATTGAATCATTTGATGGATTTGAATCCCATGACTGGGTACTTCTTAAGGAGGCAATGATTGCCTACTGGGGCAAAATTGATATAGCTAGGTTCACTCTCCAAGATCTGGTTTCCCTAGTCTCTCAATGGACCTCCAATGGTGGTATCTCCTCAGCCTCTGATTATCAAGATTTCAGAAAATCTTGGGACCCTATCCAATCCTATCTTATCCGAAACAATCACATTGATACGGTGGACAAAATTTGAGTGCAATTTTTTCAGTCTTTCTCTCCAGGAGTGCAGGAAAGAATTAAGGATGAATTGGTGAAATCTGGATCCATGATCACCACAAGAGATAATTGGTTCAAGCTCCCTGCTTTCATGGTTCTTAGGAATACTTTGGATAAAGTAATGAAAGGTCAAACAGCTCTCACCTTTGAAAAACCTAGAATCACTGAACCAGTCCCTGCCCCCTATTTTCAAGCATCTAACAAAATCATGAATAAGATGGAAGCCAATTGCAGACCTAAACCAAATCCTCAGACCCACCAGGAAACACCTACTATCAATGAGATCACCAAACTCCTGCAAGCTTTTGAGAATAAAATGGATCAGAAACTCTCCTCTCTGGTTGTCCCTAAACCCTCCAACTCTGTTCCTAGGTCAACCACGGTTTGCTATTATTGCCACAGAGAAGGTCATGGAACTGGTTGCTGTCCTGAACTCCAGAAGGACAAGGAGGAAATGTTGGTGGAACAGAAAGGGAGCAACTTCTTTCTGCCTAATGGTTCACTTATCCCTTTTGATTCATCTTTTCCAATTTGTCATGTGGTGGCCTCAATCCAGCCTTCTGCACCCAAGAAGGCATCCTTGGCCTCTTTTGATTTTCAATCTGCTTGTGGAACTCTTCAACCTTGGTATCCTCCTGCTGTCTCTTCTTCCAGCTTTTCTGGAACTTATCAATCTGATCCAGCTAGGAAACAACATGAAGAACCCAGACCTCATAAAGCTCCTCCTGTTCCATCTTCAATTCTTCAAAAACCTGTCAAACATCAATCTTCACTGGAGCCTCCTTCTTCTGAGGTAGAAAACATGGAAGTAGAAAAGGAGCCCCTCATGGATAGGTTCCCAAAATACTCTGATCCTGCTCCTCTGCCATCCAAATCACCTTCACCAACTGATCCAGTTATAGTTCCACCCTCACCTGAACTTCATCTTCCAACTCAACCCAAGGTTTGATTTGAAAGGGGAATTTCCAAAGACCACCCCAAATCTGTGGAAGGGGTATTAAAGAAAATTTCTGATCTTAAAATCCCTGATCTATCTGTGGCTGAACTCCTTTCCATCTCACCATCTGTGGCTGAAGGCATGAAGAAATGGGTTTCTCAGCGACATGTGGAGATTGGTCCTGATGAATTAAAATTTTCCTCTGGAACCTTGATGGAAGACTCTGGTGGAACAGATCCTCCTTCTGATTCAAATCTTTATTATTGTTCTCTTGGATTTTTACCATGCTCTCTAGGTGACTCATCCAAAATGGTTTCTCTACTTGTCCATTCTGGGTCCCAACTAAACTTAATTTTGGATGCAATGGCCTGAAAGCTCAATCTCAGTCCAAGGGTAAGCTTCAACTCTGCTGTTTATGGAATTGGGAATCAATCTTGTGAGTTGTTGGGTATTGCTGAGGATGTTCTAGTTCGAATTGTTCAAAATATTGTTGGGACCTGTCACTTTTGGATCACTTGTTTGGAAGGTCCTATGATTTTGGGTTATCCTTTCTTAATAGAATTTGGAGCCACCCTGATGTTTTCTGATCAAGTTGGGGAGAGAATTCTTCTTCCTGCTGCTGATGGTAGGAAGATTGAAGTTCCTCTCTGTTCTTTGGATTCTGGTTGTTGGGAAAGAAATTTCCCTGGTTTTTCACCAAAATTGGTTCTGAAGGGGAAGCAGAAGGATTCTTCTAACTCCTCTCATTTTTTAGGAGAATAGTTGGTAATACTAATAGTTGTAGTTCTTCTAAGAATCATACTTCAACTAAAGGGCCAACTTTTATCTCTGAGGCATATTTTTCATCCTTTTCATCTCTTTCTTCTTTTTCTTCTGATCTAAAAAATGTCCAAAATTGAAAACATGTTAAAACACAAAATTCCAAAAATATTTCTCTTCTCTCTGGTTCTGTTGTTTCTTCTTTTCCTTGTACTCTTATCACCAATCAATCTTCCTCTATCTTGGATTTGATTCTCCGCAATGAGTATAAGTTAGATCCTGATCTCAATTATTTTCTTAATGGTTTTGGTATGGAGGAGTATGGGCTCCAGTGGAGGCACTTGGGGGTAAAAGTAAGTCCTCCCAATTGTGCGCCATCAGGGAATTCTTCTACCATAGTTTATAAAACTCTACCTTGTGCCACACATGTGAGCAAAGCGTTATCTTTTGGATCCTCTTTTATGGAAAAGGCACCTTTCAAAAATTTTATGGAACATTGAACTTGGAGGATGTTGAAATCTGGTCTCAGTTTTCGTACTCAGGTCTTGCTGGTGAATGCTTGGAGGAAACAAGAACTTCTCTCTTTTGCCACTAAGTATAAGCCAGTTGCAAAAAAGGTCCAGCCTGTCAACCAACCCATGCCTCTCAATCTCAATCCTCCTCTCATGCCTCCTCCTCTATCTCATGATCCTTATTGTGGTCTATCTCACTCTCTTACTGGCCCCTTTGTACCTTGTGGTTGTTTCACTGAAGAACAATTGAAGGTGGTCAACTTTGGTCCAGATGGATGGCTTTTACCTGATGAGTTAAATTTGATCAAAAATATCTTATCTCTAAGGGAAAAATTTATTGCATTCTGTGAAGAAGAGAGAGGTCTCTTGAAAGAATCCTATGGTCTCCCTTATATCATCCCTGTAGTTGAACATGATCCTTGGCAAAAGAAAAAGATCCCTATTCCTGCTGCAAAAGTCAACAAATTCATCAAGTTGGTCCGCAAACAAGTCTGTACCGGTCTATATGAACAGTCAACCTCCAGTTACTCTAGCCCTGTTTTCTGTGTTCTAAAGAGTAATGGTAAACTTAGAGTAGTTCATGATCTCCAACCTCTCAATAAAGTTAATATTGAGGACTCTGGTGTTCCTCCTGCCACTGAAGAATTTGTTGAATCCTTCTCTGGGAGAGCCTGTTATGGTCTAGGAGAAATCATGGGGGGTTATGAAGAACAATCTTTGCATCCTATTTCTTGCCCTCTCACTACTTTTGATACTCCTCTTGGTTGATTTCAACTGACTTGATTGCCTCAAGGTGCCACCAACTCAGTTGCAGTCTATCAGGCTCAGATGATGTGGATTCTCCAAGACAAAATCCCTGATTTTGCTGGTATCTTTATTGATGATGGTGGAATTAAAAGTCCAGTTTCTGACTATGATAATGAGCTCTTACCTTGGCACTCAGGAATTTGACGATTTATCTGGGAGTATGATACTATCTTGGAAAGGATTTTGTTTTGAATTGAGGAATCTGGCCTTACTGTCTCTGGATCAAAACTTGCTGCCTGTGTCCCTGCCTTGGAATTTTTTGGTCATATAGTCTGCAAGGAAGGAAGAAGGATGGCACCCTCTAAAGTCAAAAAAATCATCTCCTGGCCTACTCCAATAAATCCAACTGAAGTTAGAGGTTTCCTAGGTGTTTTAACTTATTTCAGGATCTTCATTCCCTCTCTATCCAAAATCTGTGCACCCTTGTGTTGTCTAACCAGAAAGGAAGCTGAATGGATTTGGACCCCCAATTGCAAACAATCATTTCAGTTTCCCAAAAGTATTGTTGGCAATGATATAGTTTTGAAAAAGATCTCTTATGGGCCTGGAGCTGGAAAAATAAAATTGGCTGTTGACTCTCGTTATCAATCTGTTGGGGCTGTCCTTACTCAGGAAGATGAAAATGGTTTGGACCGCCCTGTTCTTTATGAATCTTTGCTATTTTCGGATGTGGAATCTAGATAATCTCATCCCAAACTGGAACTCTGTGGTGTGGCCAGAATGCTGAAGAAACTCCAAACAGTACTCCGGGGCCAAAATTTCAAATTGCAAGTTGACGCTCAATCCATTGTGGAAATGATCAATGCTCCCAGTCTTCCAAATGCTTCAATGACTCCCTGGGTAGCTTTTATCCAACTTTTCTCTTTTGATATTGTTCATAGGCCTGGGAAATCTTTTACTATGCCTGATGGTTTATCTAGAATACCAATTGGAGACAATGAATTGGATGTTGGAATGGATTTCAATGAGGAAGAACCTTTGTTCCGCCCTGTTTTTGCTTTCTCCTCCCAAGATTACTCTGGTTTCCAACAAGGTTTCTGGTTTAAGTCAGAGCAGTAACTTTCAACTCTCCAAATACCCCTTGATCTCTCTGCCAAAGAATTTTGCTCCCTTAAAAGAACGTCCTCTAGTTTCTTTGTTCAAGGTTCTGGGCTTATGAAAAGAGGAACTCCTTGTGCGCTTGTTGTGGTTACTGTCCCGGCTAAGCAAGATTCAATACTTGAAAGTCTCCATGAGGGCCTTGGTCATCATGGGGAAACCAAAACTTATTGACTATCATCCAAACAGTTCTGGTGGCCATCTCTGAAGCAATCTGTCTCTCAATGGTGCAAGAGTTGTGAGGTTTGTCAAAAACGTGATCTTAGGTGTCCAGCTGAAATTTGCTATCCTATTGGGGAGTCCACTGTCTTTGGAAGGGTTGCTATGGATGTGGTTCATATCAAGGCAGGTGGTGCTAAGTACCTCATTGTGGCTAGAGATGATTTTTCTGGATGGGTTGAAGCCAAATTCCTTAAGAACCTTAGTTCTGAATCTGTGCCAGCTTTCCTTCATGAGAATTGGACAATGCGTTACGGTTTGGCTCAATCGTATTCTACTGATGGTGGCTTGGAATTTGGTGGAAAACTTGCTGAAATGATCCAATTGCTCCCTGAAAAACATAGATTTACTACTCCCTATTATCCTGAAGGACAAGGCATGGTGGAAAGAGGCCATGCTCCCTTGAAGGCTGCTCTGGTTAAACTGGCTGGTGAAAGTGGCAAAAAATGTCAAAGGTTTCTGTCCTTGGTCCTCTTCTCTGATTAAATTTTGCCCAAGCGAACCACTGGCTACTCTCCTTATGAAATCATCTTTGGTCAAAGGGCTGTTCTTCCTCTTGATCTTGAAATGGAGTCTTTCTTAGGCATCTCTTGGGAACAAGTTTCTTCAACTACTGACCTATTAGTTGCCAGATCAAAGCAACTGGAGCGGAGTGAAGATATTTGTAACAAAGCTTATCAGAAGATGATGGAATCAAGAGCAAAATGAGTTCAGTATTGGGAAGATAAAAATCTAAATTGCATCAGAGATCCTTTAAACCCTGGTGATCTGGTATTGGCTTATAATTGATCTTTAGAGACTCAGTGGGGAAAACTTTTTTTGAATTGTTAGAATTGTCCTTATAGAGTGGTTTGTCAATTTAGAGGTGGATCTTATGTTTTGGAAGAACTGGATGGTACTCAGTTGGCTAGAAGGTTCTCTGCTTATCAAGTTAAGAGATTTAATTGTTGTGGGGGCAATTTGGGTTCAAATTAAGTCCTCCCAATTGTGCACCACCAGGGTCTTCTGCTGCGTTTTGTTGTAAAAACTCTACTTTATGCCACATACGTGAGCACCTGGGAAGCCTTTTCTTTTATCTTCTCCACATTTAGGCTCTTTTGGATGGATCAAGATGGGGTTCAACATTTTTTTTACTTAGAGGATCAAGAAACAGCCAATTATTTTCTTTTTTTCTTTTTCATGTTTTCAAAATTATGATGCAGACTAGGGACAGTCTGTAAGTTGGGGAGAGATGTGGTGAACCATTTGGGACACCTTGGGAAAAGAATCCAAAAAAAAAAAAAAAACTGTCCTAGTTGTGTCGCGTCGCTCCTCCTCATCCTCATCCTCGCGCATGGCTCCTCCTCATCCTCATCCTTGCGCATTGCTCCTCCTCATCCTCATCCTCACGCATTGCTCATCCTCATCCTTGCGCGTTGCTCATCCTCATCCTCATCGCGTCACTCCTCCTCATCCTCATTGCGTTGCTCATCCTCATCCTCATCCTCATTGCATCGCTCCTCCTCATCCTCATCGCTTGCATCCTTGATTGCTACTTCACTTTCATTGCGACCATCAGTTGTTCATCATGACCCTCCCCATTGCTTGGCCATGCGCAAATCATTGCCTTCCCTCTCATCATTGATTCATCTATCATGGCGTCCTCATCATCACCACCATCACCGCTTGTGAGCAAGGATCATTGATCACATCAACCCCATTGCTCATCATCAAAAACATCCAATTTCTTTCTTTCTCACCCCCCTCCAGATTTGGATGGGAGGGGGTGTTGCATTGTTACTAGGTGTGCAAACTTCCGCATGGAAGTTTGCAAGCAACAGGCTGTGGTGAGAATCTCTCACCCCATTCTGGAAGATTGGCAGAAGGGAACAGGGCCTCCCCAAGCTTGAGCCTCATCATTGTGAAAAAAAAATTTCCACTTTCATTTGTGTTATCCAATTGTTAATAGTTACAGGGCTCTCTAGCCTATAAAAGGAGGGGCTCTCCCCTGCTTTGTTCCATCATCAATTCTTCCCACTAATAAGAATTATGAGCTTCTGATCCAAGAGCTCCTTCCTTTGTGAAATTGATCACTTATCCAGATATATCTTTTGATTATCCCTTGATCCTTATCCCTTCCCCTTGACTTTTTTAAGTCCAAAACTCTGATGTGCCCTTCTGTGGCCCTGTTCCCTATCACCAACCATAGACTTGCTGGTTGAATAAGAATTAATTAAATTGAATTCTTGAGTGTGTTATACCACTCTTGATCCCTTTTTCTGACCATTATTTGGTCTTGATCATTCATTTGATTGTCTTTCTGGACCAGTCACGTTTGACTAAGAGTTTTTATTAAGTTTAAACCTGGAGTGTTAAAACTCCCTTTAATTATTCAAGTTGAATTCTGCCACACTATTCTTGAATCCTTGAGAAGTGTTGGGTTACTCTTAGTCCAAAATTGTTACTGTTTGTTTCAGTGATCAATAAACATATTGCGTTGTCTTGTGCAGCCACCCACTGTTATCTGGTACCCTTCAAGCGCTTGATTGCGGAGAGTTGGGCAGGTTTATTGAGAACCTGGAGGTTGATTGGGTTTGAGTTGATTGCTCCCAAGCACCTTCTGAAAACCAGAGTTATTAGCTTGTGGGCGCCGTTACTTACAACTGCTTTGTTCTTTTGGGCTCTGAGCAAACTTTAACTTATTTTGTTCAAAGTCTTTCTCCTCATCATCTTGGTTCAGGTAGTGCTTCTTCCCCCTCAGCTATTGTTGCTATCAACTTATCCATATCTCATTTGATTCCTCATTAACAAAGGTTACTGGACCTTGATCCTTGTTACATTGAAATATTTTTGTAACACTCAGGAGGGCAGCCTAAAAAAGCACCTATCCCCTCCGCAGAACTGCCAACGCCCTGCGCCATTTGGAGTCTTTCACCGCCCCGGGCCTCTGACGAGTACGCAGCCGCGGGACTACGGGTTGACAGAGTGACAGGCGGCCTGAGAGGCTCAGGTACCGCGTAAAAATGGTACAACCCACACGGGAACATTCTACATATGTAATAAATGTTGCCGTGGATATTAGATAGTCTAAAAGTACATAATATTATATAAAAATACTTAAATAATCCTTATAGGTATTTTTTATTTAATATAATTCAAAGTACCAAGAATGTTGAAAATAATAAAATGAAAACTTTGAGAAATATATTAAAATACTTTAATATACTTTAATGAGAATTCCCAGACATCAATATCTTCATGACATACTAAGAAAACTAATGATGTAAAAATATTACCGAATTCCCATGACTTATATTTTTAAGTAATTATCTTAGTAAATTAACTGGAACTCGAAAATAAGGAGTAAAATCAATATCATGAATTTACTCAAGTTATATAATACATAATGAGAACTCACCTGACATCAGGATGTCTGTAAAAATGTCTATTTATATAATTATTAAATTACTGGGAACATTTACTAAGGATAATTTATTTAAATAATACATAAATGGGACTGATTAGTGTTATTCACACGTCCTAATATCTATAATGAAGTAGAATAATTCCCATACCCTGAAGAATTAGATGCTGTTAGAATTTGAGTTTTCATGTATTTGACTTTCACTGGAGTTTAGAGTATAATTGATTGGATTGATGTGATCTTATTATTGTTATCTTAAAGTACTCAAACAACAGGTAAAATATAACTAGGCTGTGTTATAACTGAGATAAATCATATCTGTTATTTAATAGAGGAACTTGTGTTGTAGTATTGTGATTGTCAGACTGTCTAATCATAGCATTTCACTTACCATGTCACTTAGATTACTTATGCTAATTTTACCTTATTCATTTTGTACTCAACCACTTTTTGGCCAATCATGTATTTAGTCTATATAAACCATGGTTCTCTCAAGTGGAATTCATTATCTGTTCAACCAACACATTAACCGGAGTGTCCTTTTCCTCCTGATCTCAGGTCTGTTACGCTTGACGTTACAAGCCCCTTTCAATCATTCTTTAATCCTTGCATCTCATTAGAGCTTGAGCTCTTTTTATTTTTTACAGATGCTACCAGTGCTATAGTACCAAGAACATGTGACAGGATACCCCTGATTACCCTGCTAGCCTTAGTGTACATCCCTTTGAGCCCCTGCACCCCTCAGAAGGACAATGTTGGGACTCCAAAAGATATAAATGAAGAGCTCTTTTGAGGATATTGATGGGGAGAGAACCAGTTATATTTATATCCAGACACCTTTCCAAGGTAATCAAGTACTTATAAGAGATAAGTAAGTGATTTATGGCTAAGTCAGATCAATAATATCCATCCTCAACCTCTTTTTTATCAATTAAAACTGCTGAACAACCTTATAACCCCAGTATACATGTTGAACCCATCAGTGCATGTCTCAAACAGATACCCAAAGGATTCAATAATATACCAGTGAGTTTTATTATCCTTTCTCTGTCGCGCAATTTTGGCTACAAGGCCCTGTTCATCCACTGTGTATTTTATATACATATTATCTTTGGGTAAAATATCCTTGAAACTCAAGAGACCAAAGGAACCAGGAATACGTGTTTTCATACTGAAATCCCTGAAGAGAGGTGTTAAAGATCTCCAATATAATTGTGGCCCCTCTATAAAAATATTTAATAATCAATTAATTAATATTGAGTTAAAATAATAAACCATAACCAAACCACTTAACCTTGCAACAAGCTTAATCCAAACATTTTACAGATTTTTGCTGCATTTATTAAATAATACATTTATTATTTATTCTATCACCTCTGAAAGCTAAAGGATAGCAAGGGTCTTGGCATCCAGGAGGCTGACAATTGGGGGTCTGGCCAGGAAATCTTCCATTTTATATTTAATACCTTGGACCAGACATTTCAAAAAAAAATAAATCAAAGATAAATTTATCTGACTTTATAACCATGATTTATCATTAAATTATTTTGCAGTGGATTTAAAAACCAATGCAGAATTAATAATCTATTATTTAAATCTTTCAAAAATAAGAAAAGAAGAATATATTAAAAATTATAAACCTACTGGTTGGAAAGCTTTAACTCAAGCTGAGCAACTTAATATATCTTCTGCACATAAACACTTAGATAAACTCCTTGACCAAGAAGATCTTGAAAGGCGTATCAACTTTCAGGCCCTATCAAGGAAAAATAATGCTTGGAAGAGATACCGTATAAATTACTTTTTGAAATATGAAAGTAAGTATAAAACTTGTATTACCATATTCTTTTTATTTTTCAAAAAAAATATTGATATATTTTATTAACCAATAAAATAAATTATTTTATCAGTGAGCCCTCCTGTACCAGAAACCACCGCCACTGAAGTTGATTTATTGGATCAGGAAATCCCAGATATCTCTGGACTCCCTGAAAATATTGATTGGGCAGGTGAAGACCTCATTGGAACACACCAAGACCCCGTAGGATTACCTAATAAGGATCAATTTAACCCCAATAAGGTCTTGGTACCTTTGAACATCAACTTAAGTGAGTTTTGAATAAAACTTATTTCTACAGATTTTTTCTGTGAAATACTTATAAAAATATTATTCTAAAATGAATAGATGTAACACAAGAGCCTCAGGAAGAATTTCCTCCTATGGATCTTTGCCAACAGCTCTCAGTAACCGTGAGACCACCAATAAGGACAACCATGAAGGGACTAGAACACGTGAATCAAATGTTGATGGACAAGGAGCAGCACCAATTACTTCTGCCCTCTCCCAACCTAAAGCCGGAGAAGGTAGTAGAATCAAGCCACCCTCCTTTACAAAAAGATTCCCTGCAGCCACCCCAGCAGAATCTGGCCAAGGAAGCAACAATCAAAGAATTAGTCAAAGAGCACATGAAATATTGGGAAGAATTCAAGGAAGCCCAAGCCAAGGAGGACATGGTGTCTATGAAAAAGATAATATCCCAGGCAAAAGCCACCCAGATAGCTCTTCAGAAAATGATTCCAAGGAAAGAGGTAGAATCCTACGTAGAAAAGTGGAATCCTTGGGATCAATTAGCCCAACTGAAAGGCAAAGGATCAAGAAAGAAGAGATCCTCTTCCCATCCCAAACCAAGGGGAAAGAAAGACTGGGATCAGATAATATCCCTAGCTCAAAAATGGAAAAAGGTTTAAAACAATTAGCTTCTAATTCTGAGCCCAAAAAAACCTCCGATGTAATTACTTCCTTTTCTAATGATATGCGTCATAATTTCAAAATTGTTTGTGAAAATTTGGACGGTGTTTATACCCAAATGGATAAATTAACCTCAGTAGTAGCCAAATTGATTAATAACCAAACAAAGACGGTAGGAATGGAAGAAATAAAAGAACACACAGAACAGTTATTGGAGACAATTAATCAAGGTAGGATCAGACAGACTCAAAAAATTGAGAATATGTTATCAGGAATCCAAGAAGATTTTATTATGTCTTTCCACACCTTAAAAGAAGAATTGGTAACCACTACTAACAGCTCTATTCTATCCCTTAGTGAAAAATTGGATGTGCTTAATAACAAAGTGGACCTGCAAATTAATTTGATCAAAAATGATCTTAGAGACTTGAAAGTCTGTCTGACCAACCCCTTGGGGAGTACCACAGAGGAACCAAAACCTCCCAGACAAACCACTACTCCTTATGCACCACCCTTGTTAGGAATGCATAGGAGTGACACATTTAGGCCTAGTCCTACCCCTGAGATGGAGCAAGCCCTCAAACTGTTACCCCCTATTTCTGAATGCCCCATGTTCTCCGGTGAAGGAGAATACAATCATATAAATTTTATTAAATTTATTGACTACACTATTAACTCTTATGACCTACCAGAAGCTATAGCTGTAGTCAGGCTTCCCAGGCTATTTGAAGGAGTAGCATTGGACTGGTTTATCAGTAGAAGAGAAGAAGTAGAATCCTTACCATGGAATTCTTGGAAAATTCTGATTAGAGAACAATTTGGTTCTAGAATGTGGAAAATAAAAATGATGAAAAATTTCAAAAATTCCTCATTTGACACCTCCAAGGATAAACCTCACAAATGGTGCTTGGAACAGAAGGAAAGGTTGGATTGCTTCTATCCAGATGCTGATAAAGACAAAGTAAATGAAAGAATCCTCAACCTGTTTCCTGGCAACCCTAACCATAGTGTAAGATGTAGGATGAGTATGGATTCTGACTTGCCAACTCTAATCAATGAGCTAGAGGAAGTAATAGACATGAATGGGTTAGACAAGAAAGCCCCTTCCAGACCCAAAGAGAACTATAACATCAACAAAACCAGAGAAAAACATCCTCTGATGAATTCCTCTGATAATAAGAAACCTAATGAGAATAGGGATAAAGAGAGGATGCCTGCAACTTGTTGGAATTGTAACAAGACTGGGCAAATGAGACAAGACTGCCCATTAACAAAAAGGAATATAGCAGTCTTGGAAGGAGAGCGGGAGGTTGAAGGGAATCAGAACTATGAAGATCTAGCTGATACTGAAGGATCTCTTTCTGAATGTGAATGGATCCTGACCAACCCTGTTAATGTTATAGAAGGAGATATAGGCACTTCTGTAGAAATCAATAACATCCATGGAGATTCTAGCTTGCCTCAACAATGGGATCCTACCATAATTCCTAGACATATTATGGATTTCAAACCATTAACAGTTAAACCTATGAGTGGGAAAGGTTATACCACTGGTCAAACTTGCTATGAAACAGGATTGTATAAAAACAGACCTATAACGTTATTAATGGATAGTGGAGCATTTTTCTCATGTTTCTGTGCTGAATTCTTAAACAAATGGGACCCCAATTGGAAAGAACACCTTCTGCCCATCCCAAAAGCCAGGTTCAGCTCTTGAAACTCTACCATGAATACTATTGGAGTATAGACTGCTCCTATAATACTACCTCATACTAAAGGGTATTTGAGGAAACAAGTGGAATTTGTAGTATTGCTCAACTGACTATGTGGCTACCTGATACTGGGTAATGATGCCTTATGTCTATATGGTATATATGTGTTCCAGAGTAAAGGGAGATACTTCACAGTAGGAGGTAATTGGGACAAGAAGTTTAAGATATGCACCATTCAGTCTAACTTCCCCTCCTCTACTTATGAAAAGCATTGAGAAGGCTTTGACCAATAATATTTCTCTCAAGCAGCCCTAAATATGAAACTTTCTGAGGAACAGAAGAAAGATATATTGAAAGTCTACTTTGAGAACCAGAATGCTTTTTGTAATAAGGATCATCCCATTGGTGATATGAAAGGAAATGATATGGTATTGAAATTGACCATTAAGCCTCCTTATCCTCCAAACTTAAGAAGGCCAGCCTATCCTTCTAGTCCTAAGTCTAGAAAGGCCCTAGAGGAATATATCAAAGAACTAATTGACTTACCAGTATTAAGGAAAGTAGGTAATAATGAACAGGTAGATGTGACCACACCTGTACTCATAGCTTGGCATAATGACAAGTCAAGAATTGTATGAGACTTCAGAGTGCTCAACAATTATACTCAGGCAGATTATTATCCTATACCCCGGATTGATCATGCTCTGCATAACTTGTCCAAGGCCACGTACATCACTACTATGGATATGCTTAAAGGTTTCCTCCAGATACCAATAATCCCTGAAAGCAGGAAGTTTATGAGAATAATCTGTCATTTGGGAATATATGAATATCTTAGGATTCCCTTTGGTATAAAGAATGCTCCATCACACTTCCAGAGAAAAATGGATAAAGTTCTAGGTACATACATCAGACAAGGATGGATGATGATATATATAGATGATGTTATCACATACTCTGATGATTGGGATACTCATATTAACCAAGTAAGACTAGTAATCCAGACTATCTCCAGAGCAGGATTGAAGGTATCCATGAAGAAATGCAACTTTGGTTACGGAGAATTGAAAGCCTTAGGAAATATAGTCTCTGGTCTAACTGTAGCTGCTGATCAAAATAAGATAGCTGCTGTCCTGAATAGACCTATGCCTCAAAAAAAAACAGAATTACTGTCTTTCATTAGTTTTTGCAGTTATTACAGACAATACATACCAAAGTCTGCTATGCTAACTAAAAGTCTGTATGAAGTATGCAACAACACCCTATTTGAAATGACTCATGAGAGACTAAAAAACTATGAGGAATTAAAAATGGCTATGACCTCTACCCCTTTACTTATCCAAACAGATTACTCCAAGCCCTTCAAACTGTACATGGACGCCTGCATGGAAAGGTTAGGAGCTGCTCTACATCAAGAAAGGATAGAAGAAGACAGACCAGTAGAGAAACAACTACTCTTCATATCTAGACAGATCAAAGATACAGAGAAGAGATATCGGGCCGGTAAGTTGGAATGTTTGGCACTAGTTTTGGCTTTAGAAAAGCTACACTATTACTAAGAAGGCACCAATTTTCAAGTAATCACGGACTGTAATTCTATAAGAACTCTTATGAAAATGAAAACTCCCAGCAGACATATGCTCAGGTGGAAAATTTCTATACAACAGTAAAGAGGTCAGATGACTATAGTGCATAGAGCTGGAGCTAAACATCAGAATGCTGATAGTCTAAGTAGGAATGCTTTGCCTAATGACTCCAACAATCCAGCTTATGACCCTGAATATCAAGATATTTTTCCTATCCTGAACATCAATCTTTTTGCATTGAATGCTCCAATAATGGGAATCCACTTATGTGAATTAGATACTGCTTTCTTCAACCTAGTAAGGGACAACTACTCTCCTGAAATCAAGCTGCTGATTACCATTATGGAATGTGAATCCCCAGAAGCAGCTCTGATAAATAGCCTACCTGCTTCATTACTTAAACCCTATAAAGCAGGAAGGTTTACCTTTTGGGATGGTCTCCTTTACTACAGACATCAACATTCCAGTGTATTAGTACTAAGTAACAAAGAACATATACAACATATACTCCAGGAATGCCATGACAACTGTTCATCAGGGCATCTATCCACAGAGAGAAATTTGGAGAAAGTAAAACAAACTGCTTGGTGGATAGACTGGAATGAAATCACTACTCAATATATTACTAGCTGTGAAACCTGCCAGAAATCTAAGAAAACTACTGGAAAAAGGTTTGGACTCTTACAGAAAATCTCTGAACCTATAACCAGATGGGAAATCATTAATATGGATTTTGTCACCGGCCTCCCCCCTGGAGGTGCTCATTCATATAACTCTGTCCTAGTTATAGTTGACAGATATTCTAAGAAGGCAAAATTCTGACCTAACCACAAAGAAGATAGTGCTATGGATGTAGCTTTACTATTCTGGAACAGGATCACAGCTGATGTGGGTATACCCAAGATTATAATCAGTGACAGAGACCCCAAATTCACCTCTGAGTTTTGGAGGAATCTACATGATATACTGGGTACTACTCTAGCATTTTCTACAGCATACCATCCCCAAACTAACAGATTAGCTGAAAGAATGATACAGACCCTAGAAGATATGTTAAGAAGGTTCTGGAGCTTTGGTTTAGAATAAGAAAACTCAGATGGTTATTGCCATGATTGTTTAAGCATACTCGCATCCCTAGAAATAGCTTATAACAGCAGTAAACATTCTACTACCAAGGAAGCTCTTTACATACTAGAAAGAGGATGGATTCCAAAATTCCCTAGGAATAAACAAAACTATAACTTGGCCACTATTCATCCAACATCTCTTGAATTTAAGAAGATGATAAAACTGGCAAATAATCATGCTCAAAAATTTGTAGAAGAAGCATTAGAATACAACAAACAAAGATGGGACAAATCACATAAAGAACCTGAATTTAAAATAGAAGATCAGATCTTGATATCAACAACCAATTTCAACAATCTAGCAGGCAACAGAAAACTGAAACCAGCCTTTGTTGGACCATTTTTTTATCAAGTGTTATAATTATGGCCAGCAATTAGCTTAGGCAAATGAGCAGTATTTAAAGCAAAAGAAATGCTGGACACTGTGTGTCAATAATGGCTAATGGGGCTCTCACAATGGGGCAATATGTTGGATGAATTCGATTGGATGATGAATGAATGATGGAAAACAGCAGGGAGAAGAGCTCCTTAAGTACAAAAGATTGGCCTATTGTGAACCCATGATACAACAAGCCAAAAGGCAAATTTTCCGCCCCAAAAGAGCTCTACAGGCTCTACAAGCCTTGTTACTTGGTTTGGACTACATCAGCCCACATGGCATCAGTCCCTGAACCCTTACGACCAGCCTATTCCGGTCCATTCTGGTGTTTCCACCGTTACGGGGCTGAACCAGCCCCTTTGCTGTTCAATCCCCTGGACCGGTTGTCTGTTACAACCGGTCCTGATGACCTCATTGTCATACTTACGGGCTGGTTGCCTCATGCATCCAGCCCCTGGCCCCTCAAATGGGCCAGGTGGGACCCAGGACTCACCTGGGTCCGGTTTCAACCTCACTAGGGGGGGGTGTAACCGGCGGACATGCCGCCCCCCCCCCCTTCTTCTCTCAAATCCCTGGTGGGGGCGGTCAAATCCCCTCACCAGGGGCCCTGGGGGTCGATACCCCCAGGGCGTCGTCATTAGGAAAAGGACTGGGCTGGGGGTGATCAGGTCCCCTCAGCCCGACGCTCCTCCCCCTCGGTAAAGGGGGGGGGAGAGCGCCCCTCGCTCCCTCTGCATCGCTTCGCTAGGTGGGAGGGTGATCAAATCCCCCCCACCTGCCGGTCGCTACTACCGCGGCCGGCGCCGCCACCTCCCTGGGCAAGGGGGTGGTCAGGTCCCCCCTGCCCTGACCGACCGCGATGTCGCGGCCGGTCGCTGGCTGGTTCAACCCAGCCAGCCCGCCCCCATCCCCCTCGCAACGGCGAGCGAGGGGAGGGGGAGCGAGCCGGGGCCGCGAGCCCCGGCTCCGCGGCGCTGGTCGCCGGGCGCGACCAGCCGGGCCCGCGCGGCATCGCACCGCGCGGGGTCCCTCGGCCGCGCAACAGCCCCGCGCGGGCCGTCGGGCCCCGCGTGGGCCGTGCCGAGGAACACAGGCGGCCCCGAACGGGCCGCGGCGCGGGCAGCGGCCCCGGGTGGGCCGCGACACTGGCGGCGGCCCCAATGGGCCGCCCCAAGCCCGAAAACTGAGAAAAACATACTTTGGCGGGCCAGCCCGTCTGGCCAAGTATGTCCAAAATAAACCTTGGGCCCAATTATGCCCATACAAGCCCATCTGGCTGTATCTGCCCATATACCTCACCGGGCCCGTTAGGGCCCGTGTACCAATAGGCCTATTTCACGCATTTTGAGGCCAGTTTCCCCAAATCCGTGACATCCACATGGGCCCGTATGGTCCGTGTGTGTGTCCAATGGGCCTTAGAGGCCCATTTGTGCATCCCATTTGGATTACACTTATACGTAGCACCCGCGTAAGTGTGTACGTATTTTAACATCAAGAAGATGCATGTCAAAAATGCTGTGCAAGTAATCTTGAGTGAAGAATTATCAAGGAAAAATCCAGTATTTCCTGTTAGCCTAGTCAAACACTTTCAACCAAGAGAAGGCAGAAACCTCCCTCTAGAAACAATCCCAATAGAACCTGAACCTGTGAAAGAAAAAGGAAATTCATCAGGATATCAAGAGACAAGAAAGAGAGAGTAAAAGGAAAAGATGTTAGACTATACTTAGTAAGATACAAAGGAGAATCTGCAGACAAAGATGAAGGGTTACCAGAAAATAACATACCTGATGGACCAATACATCTCAGAAACTACAGAGCCAGCAAAAGTAACTGAAACAAACATGAAGTGAATTTTATCCCAACATCCTCCAGATTTTTTTTCAGATATGGCCATATCTTGGAGTTGGGGAATGTCAGCTTGCTACTATTGCAAAGCAAGCTGCAAAAGTAAAAATAATTACATAAAATTAATAATAATATAATTAACCTAAGAAGGCGTAGGAAAACCATAAATATTACTACAGAAATGGATTCCCCACCCAAAATTAGGTAGGGTCACTCCATGACCCCACCCTTGAAATCCAACTCCTTATATTTTCAAATAATTAAGGAAAGAAAGACCAAAATACTAAGGCTCCACTATTGAGCTTTTGGTTAACTAAATGTTTCACACACATTGTCACATATAGGTTTCACACCTAAAATTCAGTCAGAATTGAGGTGTTGTGTATATCTTAGGAGTTACAGACGGAAATGTGTTTTGTCACAATTCCCGCACGCAGTCGCGGCAGCCAATGCACCTGCGCGCAGCTGGAATACAGCCCTGTCACTCCATCAAGGTTGTGTACGCAGCAAAGGGCCTCTGACAAGCACCAAGCCGCGGGACTACGGGTTGACAGAGTGACAGGCGGCCTGAGAGGCTCAGGTACTGCGTAAACATGCTACAACCCACACAGGAACATTCTACATATTCAATAAATGTTCCTGTCAATAGTAGATACTCTAAAATTACATAATATTATATAAAAATACTTAAATAATCATTATACGTATTTTTTATTTAATATAATTCAAAGTAACAAGAATGTCAAAAGTAAGACAATGAAAACTTCTAAAAATATAATAAAATACTTTCATATACTTTAATGAGAGTTTCAAGACATCAATATTTTCGTGAAATACTAAGAAAACTAATGATGTGAAAATATTACATGAATTCCCATGACTTTTATTTTGAGGTAATTATCTTAGTAAATTAACTTGAACTTGAAAATAAGGAGTAAAATCAATATCATGACTTTTACTCCAGTTATATAATACATAATGAGAACTCACCTGAAATCAGGATTTTTGTAGAAATGTCTATTTATATAATTAATAAATTACTGGGAACATTTACTAAGGATAATTAATTAAACAATACATAAATGGGACTGATTAGTGTTATTCACACGTCCTAATATCTATTATGAAGTAGAATAATTCCCATACCCTGAGGAATTAGATGTTACCCGTGCTATAGCACAAAGAACACGTGACAGGCTACCCCTGGTTACCCTGCTAGCCTTAGTTTCCGTCCCTTTGAGCCCCTGCACCCTTCAGAAGGACAATGTTGGGACTCAAAAAGCTATAAATGAAGAACTCTTTTGAGGATATTGATGGGCAGAGACCCAGTTATATTTATATCCAGACACTGTACCAAGGTAATCAAGTACTTATAAGAGATAAGTAAGTGATTTATGGCTAAGTCTGATCAATAATATCCGTCCTCAACCTCTTTTTCATCAATTAAACCTGCTGAACAACCTTATAACCCCAGTATACAGGTTTAACCCATCAGTGCATGTCTCAAACAGATACCCAAAGGATTTAATAATATACCAGTGAGTTTTATTATCCTTTCTCTGTCGTGGAATCTTGACTAAAAGGCCCTGCAACTCCACTGTGTATTTTATATACATATTATCTTTGGGTAAAATATCCTTTAAACTCAAGAGCCCAAAGTAACCAGGACTACGTGTTTTCATACTGAAATCCCCAAAGAGAGGTTTTAAAGATCCCCAATAAAATTGTGGCCCCTCTATAAAAATATTTAATAATAAATTAATTCATATTGAGTTAAAACAATAAACCATAACCAAACCACATAACCTTGCAACAAGCTTAATCCAAATATTTTATGGATTTTTGCTGCATTTATTAAATAATATATTTATTATTTATTCTATCACCTCTGGTAGCTAAAGGATAGCAAGGGTCTTGGCATCCAGGAGGCTGAAAGGGAAGGAGGGACTGGAGGCAAGGTATCCGGACCAGAGGGAGGATGTTTTTAGGTGCCAGGGAATAGGAGTTGCCACCATTGGTCTGATGTGACCATCAAGGAAGCACGCATTCAACAAACCATTGAGGGCCAAGCTGCAGAGAGGTGTATGCACTAGTCAAATGGAAGAAATAATATAGAAATAAATTCAAGAAATAAAGAAAAGGAAGACAAAAGATATAAGATAAGGAACTGAATGAGAAGGTGACTCACCGTGGGCTGTATTCTGATTGAAAGAGATGACTTGAATTTACAGAGGACCTCTGTCTGACCCAGATAAGAAAAGCCACAGGCCATAGGACATGTGGCAAGCTACTAGAGCGCGGAGTGTGCAAGTTAGGGCCAAGCCCCATGCGCTAGGAAGAAGGCACCTAGGAGTCCCATTCAATTATGCACACCCGGTAAACATCTGAAGAGCCCCGGGCTCAGGCTAGCATCAGGCCCGTAAGGGGAGGACCCACTATGGCAACTCAAGGGACCTGGGGCAAAATTTCCCTGTTGGCCCTGGCTTTTTCCTTCCTGCTCTCAAACCCGGCGCAGGAACATTGGGTCCCTGCACAACCTTAAACTGAAAAAAGATACACACCCCACCTCACCCATGCTCTTAAGACCAGAAAAGAAAAAACAAACCAGCAAAAATAAAATAAAATAAAGAATAAATGAAAATAAGAAATAAATAAAATATCATGAAATAAAATAAGTAAAATGAAATGGGTCATTTTAAATTCACAGAAATTGAGACATGCAAAAAGTTCAAAAGGGGCAGTGTGGCATGCCACACAGTCCCATTTGGGCTGTTTACAATCCTGCATGGCTCACAGAGTTGTGCGGCCCACCCAGCCTGGTCTGCTGCTGTGTGGACTTCCACACAACTACATTCAAGCCGTGTGGAGTTTTACACGGCTCATGTTTAGTTGTGTGGGATCCCACACCACACCCAACCACGGTGAGAAAAAAATAAAGGAAAAGGAATGAAAGGGTACTAACACAACTGTTAAACTAAATCAACCTTCCAAAAAAACAGAAATCAACCAAAAAATCAAAGAATGTTCATTTTTAGGTTAAAAAAAAAAACAAATAAATAAATAAATAAATAAAAAAAAACTGGTACTATCCAATGGAATAGCCCTTAAATAAAAAGACCCAAAAAAAAACACAAGTAACTGGACTAGCCCTAAAGTAAAAACACCAAAAAAAAGACAAGTAACTTGACAAGCCCTAAAGTAAAAAAACAAAAAAAAATAGAACAAACTTGACAAGCCCCAAAGTAATTTAAACTTGACCAGCCCTCAAGTAAAAGGAACCAAAAATTCAAGAAGTCTTATGACCAGCCCTAAAGTAAAAGTGCCCTAAAAAATACAAGTCTTTTGACCAGCCCTAAAGTAAAAGTGCCCAAAAAAATACAATTCTTTTGACCAGCCCTAAAGTAAAAACAAAAAAAAAGCAAGCTCAACTTGTGTTAAGCTTATCCCATCCCAAGTTTAACATAAGTTAAGCTTGTGATGGAATCAGCCCAACACAAGTTGAACTGACTTACCATTCAACTCTAATTCAAAACACTCAATATAATGATGTTAACTCAAAACACTCAACATAATGATGTTCAAAATTTGATAACCCTTTATATTAATTGAACTTGTTAGCTGCATTAGAATTACAATCTATATGAAACCCAATGATAGAATCAAGTCAAAGTATATAAAAATCTATGATACATTTGCAGTTGATCTTTGAGATGGTCAACCCAACCAGAGGCTTTTTTAGAAATCAAGGAACATGGTTTTGCTACAATGGGCAGGATTGAAATCATTTCTTGCTCAAATAGTAATAGAACCCAGTGGCCATTGTTTACAAAGAAAAAAAACATTGGATCTGATTGATCAGTAACACCATTTTTCATTGGAGTATAAGTATCACATGACTCCAATGAAATGAAACATATAGATCTGGAATATGTGTCTGCTATGATTTTACCCATTTCCAATTTAGCCAGCCATTTTGAGGAGGGAATCTTTTCATTGATTTCTTCAACTTCAAGTCTTTGTTTAATCTTTTCAACCTTCTTTGCACCACAAATAATCTTAATGTAGCATGCTTTATGTTTCTCTAATGTTTCAATCATTTCCTCCCTAACTTTATACCAACCAAGTTCTTCATAACCAAGACATTTAGCAATGACTCTAAATTGGCAATTCCAATCTCCAATTGGATCCCAAATCTCACCCAAGAACTTATGAAATTTCTTGGGTACTTGATTGAGGTATTTCAGGTTTGTTTCCTGTCATTAAAACTAACTTAGTATTCATTTCTTTAATTGGATCAATGAAACAAAAACTAACCAAAGATGAGCTTCTGGTTGAGCTATTCTGCATGTTCTCTTCCTCTGAAGAGGATTCTGATTCAAAATTAAGTGATCCTTATTCACTTTCAGTCTCTTCCTCTAAACTATGAAATTCACACTCATATTTTGGCAACTTTGACCAAAAATTTATCATTAGTTAGTAACTAAGTTAATTAAACCAGAAAAATGAACATCTCCCAAAAAAAAGACTTACAATCTTTTGTCTTTTCTTTTTAGCCTCCTGGATGCCAAGATACTTGCTATCCTTTAGCCACCAGAGGTGATAGAATAAATAATAAATATATTATTCAATAAATGCAGCAAAAATCTGTAAAATATTTGGATAAAGGTTATTGCAAGTTTAATTGGTTTGGATATTGTTTATTGTTTTAAATAAATATAGATGAATTAATTATTAAATATTTTTATAGATGGTCCACAATTATATTGGGGATCTTTAACACCTCTCTTCAGGGAATTCAGTATGAAAACATGTAGGCCTGATTACTTTGGGCCCTTTAGTTTAAAGGATATTTTGCCCAAAGATAATATGTATATAAAATACACAGTGGAGTGGCAGTGCTTTCTAACCAAGCTTTCACGACAGAAAAAGGATAATACGACTCACTGGTATATTATTAAATTGTTTGGGTACCTGTTTGGGATGTGCACTGATGGGTTAAACCTGTATACTGAGGTTATAAGGTTGTTCAGAAGTTTAAATTGATAAAAAGGGTTGAGGACGGATATTATTAATCAGAACAAAGCCATAAATAAATTTATTATCTCTTATAAGTATTTGATTACCTTGGAACAGTGTCTGGATTTAAATATAACTGGGTCTCTGGGTATTAATCACCTCAAAAAGGGGGCTTTATTTATATCTTTCTGGGTCTAATTCCTGTCCCTCTGAGAGCTATAGGGTCTCAAGGGAACGGGTGCTACGGCTAGCAGGGAAACCAGTGCTGGGACTGCATGCACTCTAGGTTCTTTAGCCTGGGTGGGAGCTGGATCAGTCCGTATAGCTATTCCCCATAATAACTTCATAATTTGTTGGGAAAAAGCGCCTAGTTGGTCATATGATCTTCCTTTAGTCATGTATGTCATGAGAATTGAATGAACTTGATTAAATATCCTAAGTGTTGGATATTGGAAAAACAGTTTGATGTCACATGGTTTGTGTTTATGTCACTCTAAGTGTAATTTCTGGTCCTTTAAAGTTGTTAACATAAATTTTCAAAATTGGTGTTGGTTTATTCAAATAATTTACAAAAAATAATCACATGGAATTTATATGTAATATATTTGGTTTTTTAGATTGAGGAAAACCCTAAAGAAATGAATATGTCTTTAAACTTTCATAAATTTCATGGGAAGTAGTTTATTAGACTCTTCTAATCTCTTGATGGTTATTTTTGAAGTTCAATGATTTTTAGTAAAATAATTTATTTAAAATAGTTCCTTCGGAAACTTACGAAATATTTTTACATATCTGGGTTTATGAGATCTTCAAAAACAATTTGGTGTCATGAAGTCTTTATTTATGTCCAGAGAAGATATGTATGCAAGGATCCAAATTTGTTAGTAGTCTTTTTTGACATTTTATGTAGTTATTTATATAATTTATTTAAATATGTAAACTCATCCTTTTATGTATTTTTAATTGATTTATCTACTTTTTTATTAACTTTCTACGCGTGGAGATATTTATTAGATACCCTGGATCAATTAGTATGGATAGTAACCTGTCTGATTGGTACCTTGACAGCGGTTCCTCATCCTGTGTTGATGGCTGTTGTGCTGTAAGACTCCAAACAGTGCTAGGCCTTGGCAGTTCTGTGGAGGGGAAAGGTGCTTTTTAGGCTGCCCTCCTGAGTGTTACAAAAATATTTAAATGTAACCAAGATCAAAGTCCAGAACCTGGTAAACAGGGGACCAAATGTAAGAGGATAGAGATTATAGTGGTCGGTAGCTGGGGAAACAACACTATCTGAGGCAAGATGGTGCCGGGGGAAACTTGAATAGAAGAAGTCAAGGTTTGTTTGGAGTTCAACAAGACAAGGCAATTGTAAGTTAAAACACTCACAAGCTTATAGCTCTGGTCCTCAGCAGAAGCTTAGGAAAGATCAATTCAATCCCAAACAACCTCCAGGTTCTCAATGAACCTGCCCAACTCTCCGCAATCAAGCGCTTGAAGGGTACAAGATAACTGTGGGTGGCTGCAAAAGACAAATCCAATGGTTTGAAGAAGCTCCAGAAGCAAAAAAATAACTGATTCATACAAGAATAACCCAACACTTCTCAAGGGACTAAAGAGTAGCGTGGCGTAATTTAACTTCAAAAGAGATGAAGGCAGGTTTAACACTCCAGGTACTAAGCTTAATAAAACCTCTTCAGTCAAACGTGACTGGTTCCAGAAAGATAATCAAAGGATGATCAGGACCAGTATGGTTGGATAAAGGGATCAGGAGTGGTGTAACACACTCAAGAATTCAATCAATCAAATTATTCTTCAACCAGAAAAGCTATTGGTTGGTGATAAAGATCAAGGATCAGGGTTTTGAGTATGGAGGCTCAAGGATCAAGGGGAAATCATGGATATACCCTAATTTGTGTCTCAGATAAAGGGGAATGAAGACCCCATGAATGATTTAATTGCAGGGTGAAAATGATGATGATCCTCACTGGTATGGTAGGATGAAATGATGATGATGTGATCTCCTGATCTGATGTGCTGATCCAAAAGGCAGGGGAGAGCCCCTCCTAATATAGGCAGCAGGCCCTGTTAGACTATGTACAATGGATACTACAAATAGAGCGGAAAAGAAAGGAATTTTTTTTTTAATTTTCAGATTTTTTGGTGATCAGAAAAATTTGATCACGCAGGCCGGTGGAAATCCGGCCTGCCTGACTAGGGTGAGATCTATTTTCATCCCTTCACCTCTCCTGCGTCCGTCCGTGGACAAACACGCGCAACAATACCAGGATCACCCACCCCTCACCCAAAGGCGGAAGGGGTGGGAAAAGAAAACAAACCAGACAGCCCACGGATGTCCGCGGGTGGTAGACAACATCTTCCCACCCCCACCCAAAGATGGAGGGGGGGGTGGGAGAGTCCCAGCAGCAATGGTGGGCAATTGATTGATGATGAGATGAAGACAATGAATCGAGTCAAGTGATGAGAGGATTGATTGAGGTATCAGAGGATGAGAATGAGGAGGATGAGGAGGATGATGATGAATGATGATGAGATTGCACGCCAACTTGGGGGAATAGTGTTGGAGTATTATGTCTTCTGCTGATAGTCTTGATCCCTCCTGTCACAGAATCTTACTAATACATGTCACCTGGTCCTTTATTAATGTCTTTTGTCAATATAGTTTCTGCCAATGCTGATTAGTAATCAAGTGCCTTAGGCACCCTGTGAGGGGCTCTCTAGTTGTCTATTTAAACCAGTCTTTTCCAGGACCTTGCAATTGACCTCATTGACTTTGTTTCTTTCAACTTTGGTCCTCAACTTCCCGAGTTGAGTAAGAGTCCATGATCTGATCATCGACTCCAACAGGTTATGAGCCCAGAGCACCACCTATTGTGCTGTCTCTGCTTTGCTTCAAGTAAATACTCTTAGTATGGTAGCTCTCCAATTATCCTATTGTTAATTGCATCTACTCTTTATTCAGTGACCTTTGTTGGTCATCCCTCAACACCGGTAGCTCTACTGTCTTTCTATTACTGATTGTATCTGCCTTCTTATCCACACTGATCCTATTGATCACCTCAATCAGTCACCTCTATGGTCTTCCCGAGTAGCACTACTGTCTTTCTATTAATGACCATATCTACCTTCCATCTGACCTATCCTGTTGACCACCCTCAATTAGTGACCTTCATTGGTCTTACTTACCCTTACTTCAACCCTGTTGAACTCGACTCAAACCTCATGTCGGAACCCTTCATTGCGGTCACTCAACAGTTATAACCCGCCTTCAGAAATCTCATCCTGAAAACAGGTACTCTAGTCTTTTGGCAAGGGGGTGAGATGAGATGAGGCATCATCCCCTTGTCTCCACCATTGACGCTTGCCATAAATTGACCATTTCATCCCTAAACTGCCATCACAACCATCAATACACTCACAACAGCAAACCCAACAAATCACTTTGGCTTGGCCAAGTGCCCAGTCCGGTTGCTCTCTGAACTGTCCCTCTCAATCATTGGGTCATCACCATCAATGATCAACTCAAGATTGATCAACCCTACACTCTTTCTACAATTGATCAACTCGACTTTGACCACAATATTTCCTTCCCTCTATCTTCTATCTTTCTTTCTGCTGGTCTGCCTTCAATAGTCTCGTCCCTCAAACAGGCCTCCAACTCTTTTGGCGAGGGGGTGAGATGGGATGACTCCCTATTCCCTCAGCCCTCACTCAATCTCATCTTTGACCGACTCTCCCCCTTTAACTTTCTCAACATTGTACGTCCAAAAGAAATCGTCCACAATAATCAAAGCCAAAGACCACCAGCATTTTTCGGAACAAGCAAGAAGAGACGAGCGAGTCAAATTAAAACTCATCTTGGCAATCAAAACTTATATATCCCAGAGAGAGATCAAAGCTTCAAAACCAAAACCACCTCAACTCTCGTTTGTCTTCCATCATCCTCTACTCCATCCTGACCTATCATCCTCAACCACTAGCTTGAATTCATCAATAGTATCCATTCAGTCTCAAGACTAAACAACCCATCTCAAGATGATCTCAATCAATCCTGCTCCCAGTTGTTCCAAGCCAGTGCCCGCTGATCAATCGCTGCCTTTAAAAGCCAACTGCTCCCCCATTGACTCTACTGCCCGGACCAGTCAACCGAATCATTTAATCCCTTCAATTGTCTCTCAACTCCTGTTTCTTTCTTCCCTTTTTGATTCCTTTCTTTTCTTTCCCACTTTGTTCTTTTCTCCCTTCCTATCTATCACCAATCTTGTTGTTCATATTCCTTTATCCTGAAAACTGTCCTTCAATTTTTTTGGCAAGGGGGTGAGATGAGGATGAAAATGAGGATGAACCTCAAGCTGGTCCAGTTCCCGACCTATGTGACGACTCTCCAAACATCACCAACAGTTCTCTATTGACCCTCATCATTGATCGCCAATGGCCTCCTTCTCCAAGCTTCAATAACTTGTCTATTCTCTCCTCTCTCATATCATCTTACAACCTGTGGTTTGATTGCTCCCTCAAAATCACCAGTAAATTCCTCCCCTTTTCAACCCTCTGTTTCTCTTGCAACCCGCTGATGAGGATGAAAATGAGGATGAACCTCAAGCTGGTCCGGTTCCCAACCTATGTGAAAACTCTCCAAACATCACCAACAGTTCTCTATTGACCCTCATCATTGATTGCCAATGGCCTCCTTCTCCAAGCTTCAATCACCTGTCTATTCGCTCCTCTCTCATATCATCTTACGACCTGTGGTTTGATTGCTCCCTCAAAATCACCAGTAAATTCCTCCCCTTTTCAACCCTCTGTTTCTCTTGCAACCCGCTCGCATTTCTCATCCTATGACCTCGATCACCCTGATCTTCAACTTCCCTCCTATGCGACATAATGTGGCACTCTTCAATGTGATTGGTTGCGGTATAAATCACACCTTGCTCCTTGTCTTCAAATTTGCCCACAACTTTAATCGGACCTCGCTCGCAACAAACTCGTACCAATCGTGTTTATTTGATCCTACCTCACCTGTGACTCTGCCCGCACCATTCGCGACCTGGGTTGATACTTATCCTCAAGCCTACCGTGGTATTAGAAATCGCTCAATCTTTGCCAGCTGGTCGCTTCCGATCATTGATATCAATCCCGGCACCACCCGCAACTTTCTCTCCCTCTGACAATTGCGATCTCGAATGGCCCCTTGTCCTCAACTGTTGCACACTTGCGGATGTCCCCCTGACTGACTCTCAAGTATCAACCTTACAACTGCAACGCAACTGCTACCTCACTAGTTTTTCCAGTCGCCACCTGAAGTCATGATTGAAAGTCCATTGATTCATCATTTTCTGTTTTCTTACGTTATCCTTGACCTTTGGCCCTGTCCTTTTTCACCATATTGTTAGAGTGCGTTTGTCATACCTCCTTGTCTTCTCACCAAGTCTCAAGTCTACCAGCAAGGGGGTGTGTTGGAGTATTATGTCTTCTGCTGATAGTCTTGATCCCTCCTGTCACAGAATCTTACTACTACATGTCACCTGGTCCTTTATTAATGTCTTTTGTCAATATAGTTTCTGCCAATGCTGATTAGTCATCAAGTGCCTTAGGCCCCCTGTGAGGGGCTCTCTAGTTGTCTATTTAAACTGGTCTTTTCCAGGACCTTGCAATTGACCTCATCGACTTTGTTTCTTTCAACTTTGGTCCTCAACTTCCAGAGTTGAGTGAGAGTCCTTGATCTGATCATCGACTCCAACAGATAGTTCATCACCAGTCACCAAGAGTTTGATTGGTGGCTCAAGCCCGGATGAAGAAGAAAGTAGTAAGACGTTTGTCAGATTATCTTGACCGTCCTCCATTCTTGGCCGTTTGGATTGTTGATTGTGAAAATCAGCGAGCACAAGGAGGACCAATCTTGGCCTTTGGCAATGGTAATCCTTGTGAGGTGGGTTGGACATAAGATCAGAGTTGATCATTGAGCTTGAATCAATCAGCTCCTCTTCATCCCCCTGATTGTTGTTGTCCTCCAACAATCTAGCCAGGCCGGTCAAAGTACAATTTGACAGGGAGGAGCTAGTGAAAAAATTTAAACATTTGGATAGGGTAGCTTGACAACAAGTCCTCCTTCTGGTAGAAGAGCAAAGGCTAATGCCGCTATATTGGGTACTTGAGCAAATCCTGAAAGTGGTGGATGAGGATGAAAGCGATGGACGTAGTTTTGAGGATCCAACCCATGGATCAGGTTTGGATGAGATTGGTGGGGATGAGAGCCAAGAAATCCATGGATTGTTCTCAAGCTTGTTTTGATTGCAGGGCGTCTGAGGATTTGTTAAGGATGGGGATGGGCAACAAAATGGCTCTGGGACAAGTTTGAGGGACCTTGGATGGGTGATGAGGGGGGATTGGAGCAAGAAAAGTCTGAGGAAGGATACAAAATCTGACTGCTGGGACTGAGATTGGGACTGGTTTGAGGTTGGAGGATGAGATGGTGTGGTGATAGGTTGGATGGGATTGGCGAGAAAGCAGGGATCCAATCTGAAAGGCAAGTTGGGTGGATGGTTGGAGATGAAGGATCCCTGATTGATAGATATGATTGAAGCAAAAGCTGAATGGGAAATCAACACCATTTTTAAAACTGGGGCTCCAGATCTGAATGGTTTGAGTGGGGTGATAACTTAGACTTTTGATCTGTTTCATCATCCTAGGTGCTGGTGTAGCACAAGTGAAATTGGATTGTGGAGGAACCGTTTCAAAATCCAATAGATCATGAGAGGTTTGAATCATTGTGGATTGATGGGGAGAACATGGGGATGTGTGACAGGATGAGGAAGTTGGATAATTGATCCTGAAAAAGAAATTCCATTTTTTTTTGAATAAAACCTAAATAAAAGAATTGTAAAAACAAATTTTGAATTTTTCTGCATCTGGTCCAGGGTGTCCAGATTTGGCCACCACATCTCTCCCCAACTTACAGACTGTCCCTAGTCTGCATCTGGGCTTGATTTCATAAAAAAAGAAAGAAAAGATGATTGAACACAAGAAATGGCCATTTGATCTTGAGGGTGATTGAAAAGAATATCTTGCTTCCTCCAAAGAAGATCTTCTAGAGTTGACTGCAATAAAATGAAGAAGGCGTCCCAGGTGCTCACGTATGTGGCATACAGTAGAGTTTCACAACAAAACACGGCAGATGACCCTGGTGGTGCACAATTGGGAGGACTTACTTCTGATCAAAATTGCCTCCACTGAAGCCCATATTCTTCCATACCAAAGCCACCAAAAATAGGATCAAGATTGTGATCTAGTTTAGACTCATTGGGGAGATTTGAATTGGAACTGAGAGAAGGTTGGTTAGGAATAAGAGTACAAGGAAAAGAAGAAACAACAGATGAAGAAGAAATATTTTTGGGTTTTTCCATTTTGTTTTGTTTTTTATTTTTGATATTTTTGAGATCAGAGGAAATTTTTGAAAAGAAAGAGAAATAATCCTCTGGGATAAGAGTTGACCCTTGAGTTGAAGTTTGAGGCTGAAAAGAACTACAACTATTAGTGGGATAAAATACTGCCATAAAAAATGAAAGGAACTAGAATTATCCTTCTGTTTAGGAAAGTGACTGGGGAAATCCCTTTCCCAGCGACCAGAATCCAAAGAACAAAGAGGAACCTCAATTTTTCTACCATCTGAATTGGGGAGGAGGATTCTCTCCCCAACTTGATTGGAAAACATCAGGGTTTCTCCAAAATGGATTAGGAAAGGTTGACCCAAGATCATAGGTCCATCCAAGCGTGTGATCCAGAAATGACAAGCTCCAACAATGTTTTGGCCAATCCGGACTGGAACGTCTTCAACGATTTGAACCAATTTGCAATAATGGTTCCCTATTCCATAAACTGAAGAGGTGAAGCTGAACCTAGGGCTGAGTTTCAGTTTGCAGGCCATAGCATCCAAGATCAAGTTGAGCTGAGAGCCAGATTCAACAAGGAGCAAGACCGTTTTAGCTGATTCACCAAGATGGATGGGAAGAAAACCAAGAGGACATGAGTAAAGACTAGACTCAGAAGAGGGATCTGTTCCACCAGAATCCTCTATCAAAGTTCCAGAGGAGACCTTGAGTTCCTCAGGACCAATTTCCACACGTTGACGCGAAACCCATTTCTTCATTCCTCCAGCAACAGATGAAAAGATTGACAGGAGTTCAGCCACAGATAGATCAGGAATTTTAAGATAAAAATTTTTCTTTAATACCCCTTCCACAGCCATGGGGTGATCTTTAGAAATTCCCCTCTCAAACCGGACTTTTGACTGGGTGGAGGGAGGAAGATCAGGTGAAGCAGGAACAGGATCAGGGGATTGAGGAGGTTTAATAGATGAGGGAGAAGAATCAGGGTGATCTTGAGACCTTTCCATGAGTGGCTCTTTTTCCACCTCCATGTCTTCTACATCAGAAGAGGGCTCAGGTGAGGATTGTTGTTTGTGCGGTTTTTGGAGGATTGAGGTTGGCAAGGAAGGAGCTTTATGAGGTTTGGGCTCCTCATGTTGCTTCCTAGGTGGATTGGATTGGTAAGTACCAACCAGAGAGGAGGAGGAAATAGCTGGGGGATACCAGGGTTGAAGAGTACCACAAGAAGATTGGGAATCCACAGAAGCCAAGGATTCCTTCATAGGAGGGGGTGGCTGGTAAGAGGCCACCATATGAAAAATGGGGCAAGATGAATCAAAGGGGATTAGGGCACCATTGGGAAGAAAAAAGTTATTCCCTTTCTGCTCTACCAATTTCTCTTCTTTGTCATTCTGGAGCTTGATACACCAACCGGTTCCATGGCCTTCCCTGTGGACATAATAGCAGACTATAGTATTTTTAGGAACAGCACTAGAAGGTTTAGGAACAGAAAGAGAGGAAATCTTTTGATCCATTTTGTTTTCAAAGGCTTTGAGCAGTTTAGTGATCTCATCCATTGTAGTGGTTTCTTGGTTAGGCTGAGGGCTCTTGGGCCTGCAATCAGATTCCATTTTATTCATGATCTAGTTTGACCCTTTGAAAGAGGAAGCATGGACTGGTTCAGAAGTTTTAGACTTTTCAAAAGTGAGGGCTGTTTGACCTTTCATGACTTTATCCACCACTCCCCTAAGGATAAGGAAACCAGGGAGCTTGAATCAATTATCCCTGATAGTGATCATGGATCCAGACTCAACCAGTTTGTCCTTGATTCTTTCCTGCACTCCAAGAGAAAAAGATTGGAAAAATTGGACTCACATTTTGTCCACTGTGTTGATTTGATTGTTTTGGACAAGGTAGGATTGGATGGGATCCCAAGATTTCCTAAAGGACTGATAATTGGAAGCTGAAGCCACACCACCATTGGAGATCCATTGGGAGACAAGGTTATCTAGATCCTGCAAAGTAAATCGTGCTACATCTATTTTTCCCCAATAAGCCAACATTGCTCCCCGCAGCAGGGTCCATTTATGCCGTTAGAAACCTTCAAACAACTCAATGATTTCCATAACTTCATCAGAGGTGATAAAAAACAGTAACTGGTAGGCCATATCAAGTTTGCTAGCCCCGTCCACCAAAGCAGCCATTTTCTACCACTCCATGAAGCGTTCCACGTTCATGCTATTGAATCCTAAGTTCTTGTTCTGGGGCTTGATCTTAACCATCTTAGGACGAGTAGAAGAGTTGCTGGTGGATTCTATTTTGACAAAGTTTCCTAAAAGATCCCAGGAACAGATTTCCAAAGTGGCTCACAAATGTGGCAAGAGTAGGTTTTCTCAAAAAACAACAAGTATCTTTCCCAGGTGGTGCACAATTGGGAGGAATTACTTCTAGAACAAGTTGCCTCCACGGATCTAGATGATGACAGAAAAAAAGAAAGATATTGGATTTCAAAGTTGATGATTGTTGGGACTGTAAATCCCAAGGTTTCTGGTTCAATCCTGGCCTGGGGGACCAAATATAAGAATCCAAACAGTGCTAGGATGTGGAAGTTCTGTGGATGGGAAAGGTGCTGTTTAGGCTGCCCTCCTGAGTGTTGAAAAAATATTTAAATGTAACCAAGATCAAAGTCCAGAACCTGGTAAATGGGGGACCAAATGTAAGAGGATGAAGATTATAGTAGTTGGTAGCTGGGGAAACAACACTATCTGAGGCAAGATGGTGCTGGGGGAAACTTGAATAGAAGAAGTCAAGGTTTGTTCAGAGTTCAACAAGACAAGGCAATTGTATGTGACAACACCCACACCCTAATAGCTCTGGTTGTCAGCAGAAGCTTAGGTAAGATCAACTCAATCCCAAACAACCTCCAGGTTCTCAATGAACCTGCCCAAATCTCCGCAATAAAGCACTTGAAGGGTAAAAGATAACTGGGGGTGGCTTCACAAGACAAAGCTAATGGTTTGAAGAAGCTCCAGAAGCAAAACAATAAATGATTCAAACAAGAATAACCCAACACTTCTCAAGGGACTCAAGAGTAGCGTGGCGGAATTCAACTTCAAAAGAGATGAAGGGAGGTTTAACACTCCAGGTACTAAGCTTAATAAAACCTCTTCAGTCAAACGTGACTGGTTCCAGAAAGATAATCAAAGGATGATCAGGACCAGTATGGTTGGATAAAGGGATCAGGAGTGGTGTAACACACTCAAGAATTCAATCAGTCCAATTCTTCTTCAACCAGAAAAGCTATTGGTTGATGATAAAGATCAAGGATCAAGGTTTTGGGTATTGAGGCTTAAGTATCAAGGGGAAATACTAGATATACCCAAATTTTTGTCTCAGATAAAGGGGAATGAAGACCCCACGGATGATTTAATTGCAAGGTGAAAATGATGATGATCCTCACTGGTATGGTAGGATGCGATGATGATGATGTGATCTCCTGATCTGATGTGCTGATCCAAAAGGCAGGGGAGAGCCCCTCCTTATATAGGCAGTAGGCCCTGTTAGACTATGTACAATGGATACTACAAATAGAGCGGAAAAGAAAGGATTTTTTTTTTTAATTTTCAGATTTTTAGGTGATCAGAAAAATTTCATCACACAGGCCAGTAGAAATCTGGCCTGCCTGACCGGGGTGAGATCTATTTTCATCCCCTCACCTCTCCTGCGTCTGTCTGTGGACGGACGCGCGCAACAATACCAGGATCACCCACCACTCACCCAAAGGCGGAAGGGGTGGGAAAAGAAAACAAACCAGACCGCCCGCGGATGTCCGCGGGCAGTAGAAAACATTTTCCTACCCCCACTCGTAGATGAAGGGGGGTAGGAGAGTCCCAGGAGCGATGGTCGGCAATGTATTTATGATGAGATGAAGATGATGAATTGAGTCAAGTGATGAGAGGATTGATTGAGGTATTGGAGGATGAGGATGAGGAGGGTGAGGATGATGAAAGATGATGAGATTGCATGCCAACTGGAGGGGATAGTTCATCACCAGTCACCAAGAGTTTGATTGGGGGCTTGATCCCGGATGAAGAAGAAACTAGTAAGAAGTTTGTCAGATTATCTCAACCGTTGTCCATTCTTGGCTGTTTGGATTGTCAATTGTGAACATCAGCCAGCACAAGGGGGACAAATCTTGGCCTTTGGCAATGGTAATCCTTGTGAGGTGGGTCGGACATCAGATCAGAGTTGATCATTGAGCTTGAGTCGATCAGCTCCTCCTCATCCCCCTGATCTTTTTTGTCCTTCAACAATCTAGCCAGGCCGGTTGAAGTACAATTAGACAGGGAGGAGCTTGTGAGACAATTTAAACATTTGGATAGGGTAGCTTGACAATAAGTCCTCCTTCTGGTAGAAGAGCAAAGGCTACTGCCTCTAGATCCAGTCCATGAGCAAATCCTGCAAGTGGTTGATGAGGATGAAAGCAATGGACGTAGTTTTGAGGATCTAATCCATGGATCAGGTTTGGATGAGATCTGTGGGGATGAGAGCCGAGCGATCCATGGATTTTTCTCAAGCTTTTTTTGATTGCAGGGCGTCTGAGGATTCAATGAGGATGGGCATGGGCAACAAAAGGGTCTTTGGGATAAGTTTGAGGGACCTGGGATGGGTGATGAGGGGGGATTGGAGCAAGACAAGTCTGACGAAGGATAAAACATCTGATGGCTGGGACTGAGATAGGGACTGGTTTTAGGTTGGAGGATGAGATGATGTGGTGATAGGTTGGATGGGATTGGCAAGAAAGCAGGGATCTGTTTGAGAGGCAAGTTGGGTGGATGGTTGGAGATGAAGGATCCCTGATTGATAGATATGATTGAAGCAAAGGCTGAATGGGAAATCAAAACCATTGTCAAAACTGGGATTCCACATCTGAATGGTTTGAGCAGGGTGATAACTTAGACTTTTGATCCATTTCATCATCCTAAGTGCTGGTGTAGCATGAGTGAAATTGGATTTTCAAGGACCTGTTTTGAAATCCAATAGATCATGAGAGGTTTTAATCATTGTGGATCAATGGGTAGGAAGTGGGGATGTTTGACAGGATGAGGAAGTTGGAGAAGTGATACTGAAAAAGAAATTCCATTTTTTTTTTTTTTTGAATAACACCTAAATAAAAGAATCATAATTTTTTTTTTTGAATTTTTCCGCATCTGGTCCAGGGTGTCCAGATTTGGTCACCACAGCACCTGTCTTTTCATCTTCCCGCGGTTGCACATTGGTCACCTGCCTGGGGCTGCGCACGCGCTTGTCAGCCATTGCTCTCACGCAGGCTTATACTCTGGCATCTGTTGCGCAAGTGCGTAGCTCTTGCAGCTGCGCGCGGGAGTGTCAACAAAATGCTTTTTTGTTTATAACTCCCAAAATATGCAGAATTCTCTGATTCTGAATAATGTTTAGCTATGAAACCTAAACCAGGGATTTTATGTGAAAT
Source organism: Puccinia polysora (assembly GCA_025617555.3). Classification (NCBI taxonomy): domain Eukaryota; kingdom Fungi; phylum Basidiomycota; class Pucciniomycetes; order Pucciniales; family Pucciniaceae; genus Puccinia; species Puccinia polysora. Next base: position 57,027,961 of record CM062628.1, read on the forward strand.
AATTACAGTGGAAAAACGTGGACTGTTGGCGCTGTGGGCTACAAACTCACTATTATGTGATTTAAGTTAGGTAAGGAGTAGGAATTGGAGGGTAGGGTTGCTGAGTGACCCTACCTGAAATTAGGTAGGGAGTCCAAATCTACAATAATATTTTATATATTCATACTATTTAATATTTTTATTAATTTTAATTAATTTTCTTATTATTGCTGCTTTGTCAGCTAGATCTGACATAGTAGCAAGCTGATATTTCTTGTTTGGAGACCTTCTAGTTCTTTTTTCCCCCTTGATTTGTTTTTCAACAAGCTCAAAAAAAGATGGTTTTTGCCGTGTATCTGTGAATTTTGGCCTGCCTCTACTTGATCATAAGAATTTAGGTTCAAGTCTTGGCTTCAATTGATATTTTGTAATCTTCTGAATGATATACTTCAATAGTCCGCTTTGCTCATGATCTGGAGATTCCAAGATCATTGCATTGACTTTTTCATGTAACTGATTAATGCTTAGCATTTCATCTACATTGCACTGGAAAAATTCAAAAGGAACAACCATTAGTGAATTAGTATTCATTAATCAAAAAGAATTAATCACATAGTGATTTGAACAATCCAATTTGAACAACCCAACTCAAGCCAACTTACAGAACTAGAGCTGAAAGGGTCATAGTCCAACCTCCACTGAGGATCAACATCTTTGGATACCACAGATCCTCTGAATGCTAGATGGTAACCTATTTGGTGGGAACAGGGCAAAACAATAGCCTTGGAATATTACGTGGTGCAGACTTTGCCATCATGATCACGTTTGGACGTCTTGAATTTTTACCTAACAAGATGGATTGCCTATAAAGACAATTTGTAACCCAATGGTAACAGTTCAGGAGGAAGAACTGTCCCTAACTTAATTTGAGTGTTATAAAGTGATGCATGAACTGATTTTATTTGATTCAAAACTTTTCCATCAAGGCTTTTCCAAACATCCAACAGGTTTCCCAAAAAGTTTTCAAGGAATTTTTTGAGAGTTGCATGGGCCCCTTCAACCCAAGATGTTGTTTTGTTTCCAAAATCTGGGTTTATACAAGTCCAGGCTGTTACAAACTCTCTTTGATAGGGAAAATGTTATTTTCCATATAATTGAGTACATCCTCATAGTCTTTCAAGAAACACTATACAAGTCAAAAGGTCAGAACCAAAAAATAGGAAGAATAAGAAGCAGTGATATGGACCTACTCTGAGTTCCGCATCATTGACCTCTGCCTCCTGCTTGGTCTTTGAGTCCCAATACTTTTCCCACAGATTCATAAAGCTTTTCCATCCTTCAAAATCATTAACAAAGTGCACTTTAAAGTTTTCTTGTATGTTTTTAGACAAGTGCCAAGTGAAACATTGTCTTGACAACTCTGGGAAACTAGTTTCAATTGCACAAATCAGAGCTTTTTCATGGTCCGTCACAAATAATTTTTGAAGTCTCTCAGGATCATAAGCCAACTTCTTTAATGCATTTACAGAAAAACTGTAGAACTGAAATGTTTCTTTTGTTATAAAAAAAAAAGACTTTTGTGAAATTATTCCAATTGGCTGTCATTCCTACAACATGAAATAGGGGGGTTTTTTACTTATTTGTTTTATAAGTACAATCCAACATAGCAATATGATGGAATTTTTTTGAAAGCTTTACTTCCTCTGGATGTGCTAAGTAAAGGGCCTCCAAGTGACCCTCTCCACTGAACTTTGACCAACAAATCAACTTGTTTCTTCAAGGTGTTCATATAGTACCTCCATAAAACTTTTTCCCTTTAGTTCTGCAAGTGTGACCTTCCGCTTAGTGTTATACATTGTTTGGTGATCAAAATGATCCCCCCATCAATCTTGCTCAATTTTCTCTCCAGTTGTAACTTATTGAGCCCATCATTCATGCCTCCTACTAGATTTTGTAAGGCCACCCCAAAGATTCTACTCAGTTGAGGATGCACAAAGGGATTTTCAGATGGTTTATGGTTATGTTGGGTTTCTTTGTAGGAGAGGCGCCAAAAGGGGTCTGCCTTTGTTTGACTTGCATGTATTAAAAACTTGCACCCAACCTTCCTTGTGTTAGTTTTTCTAGAACGTTTGGTAAGAATATTTCCTGAATAGGAACCATGTCCATCACAGGCTAAATCCACATATTGGTCAAGCTTTGAGTTGAAAACTGTTAAATTGTAACCATGCTTCATTTCCCTTGTTTGAAATACTTTTTTTCCTCTTCCCTAGTAGGAAAAGCTCTCAAGGGAGGTGGTTCAAGTGGATCTATTAAAAATTCATTGGTTAAGTCATAGTTTCATAGTTACATGCACCCATCAGTTTAAATCAAATTAAATATGGCAAAGACAAGTAACATAAAATTTTACTCACCACCAGCGGTCATTTCCATTTGTGAATCATTCTGTTCCTTAATTTTCACCCTTGATGAGGATGCAATTGGGGCTTCCAATGTTTCATTACCCAAATCCTTTTTTTCCTTTTCCAAACCTTTGTTGATGGCACTATCAATGTAGACCTTCCACGCAGTCATGTAAGGAGAAGGAGAGCTTTCCACTGTTCCCATGAAAAAAAATGCAATGGTAAAATTCAGTATTCAATCCTGCTTTCAATTGATCAAACTAAGTTTGCTCACTTTTGAGTTGAGAAAGAATTGTTTGCAGATTTTTATATGATTTATGATTTCAGTTTTCACTATAATTTCACTTGTTTTCCAGTTGAATGTCTCTTTGGGATTGCTAGGTGTGGAACAACAGTCCAAAAAATTATGTGTTAATCCCAAATTTGGGTTGACAGAACCCAAGTGTGGTCCAGGGGGTGCCCAAAATTCCGGCAGGACTTCTGGGGGGTTGTTCACCCCCAAACACAGCTCATTTGAGCCATTTACAGGGTTACACGGCTCAAATGAGCTGTGTTTGGGGGTTACACAGCTCCTAAACGACCCCCTGGGGGTCGCGCGTGTTTCAAACGGCCCTTTGTAGTTGTCTTGTGGCCCCCATGGCTCATTTGAGCGGTGCAGGGCCCTACACAACTACCACATGGTTTGAGCCGTGAATTTAACATCACCCAAATAAAATATATATAAAAAATAAAAAATTTGAAATTAAACAAAGCAGAATAAATGGAACTGGAGATGATGGCAGCAAAATATAAGATTGTGGAAAAAACAATCAGGCCTGTGAATCAGACCATACCCCAAGATCTGAACCCACCCCTCCAGAGGCCACCTCTCCCCAGGTATCCTTATAGAACCCCATTAAAACCTCACCCTCCATGATTTGCACCAAAAAAAGGATAACAGATTAAATACGGAAGCTGGTCAAATTTGGGCCTACCAACTGACTGTCTCAGGAGTAAGTCAAGCTCCTTCAGAATGTTATGGTCCTTAGGGAAAGGGAAATTGCCTTTACAGAAGAAGAAAAAGGCCTCCTGAAGCATTCACACTGCATCCCTAAAGGATACCTACAGTACCTCATGAAACATGGCAAATAAACGGCCATACCAATAACCCAGGAAATCAGGCCAGCCTTTACAGAGCTGGTAAGGAAAAGAATCCACAAAGGCCTATATGAGAAATCCACCTCCAGCTACTAAAGCCCAGTCTTCCCAGTAAGGAAGGCTAATGGGAAAGTAAGAATTTTCCATCAACTGAAGCCTCTCAATAAATTGACTATAAAAGATGCTGGGCTGCCCCCCAAAATACAAGAATTTGTGGAATCATTTTCTGGAAGAGCCTGTTATGGGTTAGGAGATATCATGGGGGGTTATGATGAAGGGGGATTGGACTATTCTTCCAGGCCACTAACCAATTTTGAGAACACCCTTGGAAGGCTACAACTTACAAGACTACCCCAAGGAGAAACTTATTCTGTACCAGTTTACCACCCCACAGATGAAATGGATTCTCCAGGACGAAATCCCAGAATATGTAGGGATATTCATTGATGATGGGGGAATAAAAGGGACCAGGAATAGATAAAATGAAGAATGCCTAGAAGAAAACCCTCAGATAAGAAGATTCCTTTGAGAATATGCCATGATCTTGGAAAGGCTCCTATTCAGGATAGAGGAAGCTGGGCTAACCATTTCAGGAGAAACATTTGCCTTCTGTTTCCCTGCCCTCAACATAGTAGGACATGCGGTATCCCAGGAAGGAAGAAGGGTATCAGAACAGAAGGTGAACAAGATCCAGAGTTTCCCCCAACCAAAGAATAAGAAGGAGGCCAGGGGATGTTTGGGCCTCTTATCCTATGTCAGAATTTTCATTAGCAACTATTCAGAATTATCAGCAACAATCAGAATGCTAACCTGGGATGATGTGGAATTCAAGTGGAATGAGGAAATTGAGGCAGCCTTTGTCCTCCTCAAGAGGATAGTAGGGGAAGAAATAATCCTCAAGAGTTTGAACTATGAAAAGGGAGCAGGGAAGCTAATTCTGGCAGTGGAATCAAGCTACATAGCAGCTGGGGCAGTACTAATGCAGGAGGACAAGGACAGGGGGCCAAGGCCAGTTTATTATGAATCTTCAGGATTCTCAAAAACAGAAAAAAGTACTCCCAATCAAAGCTAGAACTGTGTGGTGTGGCAAAGATACTAAAAAAACTACAAACTACACTTGGGGGGCAACATTTTGAGCTGAAAGTGGATGCAAAAGCCCTTATTGAAATGATCAACACCCCAAGCCTCCCTAGTGCCCCTATGACCAGATGGGTGGCCTTTATCCAGCTATTCTCCTTTGATCTAGTACACAATCCAGGGAAGACCTTCACCATGCCACACAGCTTATCAAGAAGGCCTGAAGACCCAGAGGAAGAACTCAGGTATTTTGATGAGGAAGAAGAATGGATCAGGCCACACCCAGGTTTAGGGACCAAGTCACTCCACTCCATAGAAAGCCAACATCTACCTGAATGGGGAAATAGGTTCTGGAGAAGGATGAGGGATTACCTAACAAACTTGAAGAAACAAGAAGGGAGTACAGACAAGGAGTTCCACAGGATAAGGAGGAGGTCACCCAACTTTTATGTGGAACAAGGGAAGATAATGAGGAAGGGGACCTGGGGGCCCACAAGTAGTAATTTTATCAGAAAGGGAAAAGCAGACCATTATGATGAAGCTGCATGAGGAAATGGGGCATAGGGGAAGTGGAGAAACCTACAGAAGGGCCAAGCTCAGATTCTTGTGGGAAGGAATGAAGAAAATGACAAGGAAATGGGTACAATCCTGTGAAAAATGTCAAGAAAGGAGAAAGCTTCAACAAAAGGAAGAAGGGAAGGCCACAATCTCCAAAACTATGTTCCAGAAGGTGGCAATCAATGCAGTCCATGTCAAGGCAGGAAAATGGAAATATCTAGTGGTAGCCAGAGATGACCTCTCAGGGTGGGCTGAGACAGTAGGTCTCACCAGCCTGGGATGAAGGAATAGAGCCAATTGGTTGCTATCAGAATGGATTTACAGATATGGGATCCCTAAGGAAGTAAAAGTTGATGGGGGAGGATAATTCAAGGGGCAGCTCCACAAGGGCATGTAGTGGGTAGGGCCCAGACTGAGGGTTGTCACCCCTTACTACCCAGAAGCTGAAGGAATGATAGAAAGAGGCCACAAAGAGATAAAAGATGCCTTAGTAAAACTCTGTGGGGAAAATGGGACCCAATGGAAGGAATACCTACCCTTGGTAAACTTTGCAGATTGGCTCTCCACAAGAAGGACAACAGGATTCTCCCCATTTGAACTTCAGTTTGGAAAACCAGCTGTACTGCCTATAGACCTACAAATGGAAACCTTCCTGGAGATAGAATGAGACCAAGTCACAACCATTGCAGAACTCTTGAAGGCAAGGGCCAATCAGCTAGATAACAAGGAAGAAAATATACGGAAATCACAGAAAAAACTAAAGCAGGTCAGGGAATCATCAGTAAAATACTGGGATAAGAAGCTAACCCACAGGATAAGGGAGCCACTAAAAAATTGGACTTATTCCTAGTCTACAACAGAACCCTGGAATCACAGTGGGGCATTTTATTCAAGAACAGGTGGAATGGGCCCTATAGGATAGTAGAACAAATCAAGGAAGGGCCTTATGTAATTGAAGAGTTGAATGGGACAAGAATGGCCGGAAGGGTTGAAGCCAGCCAGCTCAAGAAGCTCTATAGCAGGGGAGATATCAAGGAAGAGAATGATGATGGCAAAGAGGAACCAGAGGAGGAAGAAGGCTCCTAAGCAAGAGTCTGAACGGCTAAATCTTTCATCAAAAAGAACAAAGGACAAGGAGAAGGCTCCTAAGAAAGAGCCTAAACTGCTGACCCATAAAATAAAATAAAAGAAACAGAAAATAAAATATACTTTCATCAAGAAGATTATTACTGTAAAAAGAGTTCAAACAAAAGAGAACATGGAATACTGAGAAGAAAGGAGGAACTGAAGACATCAAGACTGGTTTAAATCCATACTAGACCCAATTCATAATTTCAAGATGTGTCAAGGTATCAAGGAAAAAAAAGGGATCAATTAATCTTCAGCGAGAACTGTCTGAATGAAGAGATTATAGTAGGTTTCAAAGGGAAAAGTTATCTATCAGGTTTGAATAGATGCAAACAGGGTGTCAAGGCTGAAATTTCAAGAAGGAATTTAGTGGAAAACAGGAAATAAAATGATGGAATTATTGGTCTTTGGGCATGAAGGACCATAGTATATGGAGAAGGGAAAAACAGATTAATAGTAAAGAAAATCAGAGGAAAAATAGGAAAAGAGGAAAAATGCCAAAGCCTGTCTTTACCCAGAAGAAGCCTACTATAAGTCAACAACAAAGAAGAATGGAAAGGATTAATTATACTTTTATTTGTTACATGGATGGACTGAAGAATGAATGAAAAAGGAAAGGATTGAAGATAAATCATCAATATTGCAACAGGACCAACTGGAACACTTGGATTTCTGTGGATCTTTGTGTTTCACTGTTACTATTATCTAATTATTTTGAGTGCTCAAAAGGAGAATAAAAGGATAGGGAGTCTGATGTCTACAGGTAAGGAATGCTGTGGACAGCATTAAGTTGGAGGAGGATTTGGTAGACCAAAACTTTTCTGTAGCCATAAGACTCATTTTTCTAGTATAAATATAATCACCATAATAAATAAAACCTCAGAAATGGATTCTAAACCAAAAATAACCTATAGTCACCTAGTAAAACTACCCCTCTATCTCTCCTGGTTTAGAAGATACAGCCAAAAATAAATTATGGCCAGCTCATATCCCACCCAGGTATCACAAACCAGTGAAAGGCCATATGGGTATACCTTGGAAATCCTAAGTGTATATTAGGGAAACCTTACCAAAACACCTGGACCCAACATACAAGCAATCACTTACCCAATTACTATCCAACCAATATACATACTTAATATATATATGCAGCCAATAGCATAAAGTACCAAACAATAACCAGTAAAAGCCACCAAAGGACTACCCAGAAGTATATGCAGGCATTCTGGACCATGTGTAACCAAAACAACCACCAGTACCAGTAACCAGAGGACTACCCAGCAATGTATGCAGGCAGTCTGAACCATGTGTAAACAAAAAACCAGAAGTACAAGGCACCACAGGACTACCCAGAAATGTATGCAGGCAGTCTGGAGCATGTGTAACCAAACAAACACCAGTACAAGGCATCACAGAAATACCCAGAAATATATGCAGGAAGCTAGGACCATGCAGACCCAAACTATCCACCAGTACAAGCTCACCACAGCACAACCTCAACCCAGCACTACACAGCAATCTATGCAGGGCTGTGCATGCCTGAAAACCCAGTACAACCTTGTTTCAAACTAGCAGAAATGCCTCATGTAACTTTGAAACCTTTTTTAAACCACAAGAAATGCCTCATGTAACTGTATTAGATTTTACCAACCAGCAGAAATGCCTCATGTACCCGTATCCTACTGTTCCCCACCAGGACAGGGAGAGCCTCAGGGGCAGGCCTAAGCACCCCTTGGGGAAGGATTTTTATATTTAAGGAGGGCCTCTCTGTCCTATACAGGTTGTATCCCCCCATCCATCCCAGAATATCCCCACTACCCACCACCTCCATCATACCATCTGTAATATCATCACCCATTACCACCCAACCATCTGTGGTCCTATCCAGATAAAAAAAAAGAGATTATCAGTGCACCAATAAATACATAAAAAAAGGAAAGGAAATCAAAAACAAAGTTTTAACCTCATTGACCATTGAAGCCACCCCACATCAGGTGCTTTGAATAATTCTTCTTCTGTGACCTAATCTATTCAGAAGAAAGTTAAATAAACCACCCATTACTATATAATGAACCCCTAAAAAGAAAGAGAGCACAACAAAAGGGGAACTACCAACCTTTTTCCTCTACCCAGCCCCCTCTGGGTAACCCATCCTTGGGTCCTCTGCTGAACAATCCCTTTGATAAACCCTTGAACCCTTTAATATTGGGATATTGGTTAAGATCATACATATATGATCAACCACTAACCAACAATCCAATACATCTCGTCCATTCTTCAACAAAAACTACCAATAACAATTAATAAATAATCTAGGTCTGATCTGAGAACTATTTCAAGTCTCAAAGAAAACAGTCATTAATTTAAATAAATTATTGTGCAGACTTACTATAGTACTAGAAGGGCAGGCAATTCAAAACCACTCTTAGTTTGACTAATACTCTAAACAAGTAGAAGTACTACTAAATTACCCTTCAAGGAATGCAAGCAAGCTATTTGCTACTTTATTTATACAATCCCACAGGATTCTCTACACCACATAGTCACTTGCATCTGTTTCTAAAATAGTGCAAACTAGCTTGTGGAAGTAAGCAAGTATTGGAGCAGTAGTGCATGCTTTCTTCAGAGCTTCAAATTCTAAAGCAGCTTGTTCTTTAAAAACAAAATGAGTGTCTTTTTGAAGAGGGTTAGTAAGTTTTACGGTTTTCTTGGCCTAATGCTCAATAAACCTCTTGTAAAAATTACTGGAACCAAGGAAAACTGGAAGGAATTTAAAAGAAGAAGGTGGGGGCCACTCTAATATGCGTTGGATCTTGGCTGGATCCATTGATAGTCCTTGCTGCAAGACTATGACACCTAGAAACTGAAGAGAAGGAGTATTCAATTTGCAATTAGAGGCTTTTTTGAATGGTTCATTCTTTCAAATTGTCTGTAACACCTCATGCAAATGTGCAATGTGATCCTCAAGAGTTTTTGAGTTGACTAGTATATTGCCAAGATAAACCACAAGGTATTTCTCTACAGGGTCAGAAAAAATGTTGTTGAAAAAGTGTTGAAAAGTGGAAGGAGCATTGCAGAGGCCAAAAGGCCTGACAGTATACTCATAACTTCCAAACCGTTTTCTCATTGAGGTCAAATATTCATTACATCTTGCAATGCAAACTAGGTTATAGGCGCCTCAAAGGTCTAACTTCAATAAATAAGCAGCTCCATGGAAGAGAGTGAAAAGGTGAAACATGGGCAGTACTTGACAGGAATTATTCCGGGTTACCTGGTTCAGTTTCCTGTAGTCAAAAAACAGGCAAAGTCTCCTGTCTTTCTTCGGAACAAGTAGGACAGGTGAACCAGTATCCAAATCACTTTGTCAAAGAAATACTTTCAAATTCATTTCCTGCAATTTATTCTTGAAGCGCAATTGAACCTTGCTTTGAGAGAGAGAGTAGACTGGTCTGGGTGCCAGAGGTGGGCCAGTAAATTTGATCCTGTGATCATAAGAATGGGATGGGCAATTTATCTGCCTTAAAATCTGAAAAGATGTTGGAAAAGTCATGATAAACCGGAGCTAAAGACTCTTGAATGATTTCTAGATCTTCAATTTTTTCATCTTCAAGCACAGTTTTTGAGGTGCTTGCATGATGCAAGAAGATTAAGGAGCTCAAGATAAACCTTTTGGTTGTTTCCTGTTTCTCTTGAAAGAAAAAAGGAAAGGGTAAGTCAGAAAAATAAGCAATAACTCCCAAATCTGAAGAGGGAAATTGGGAATGGAGGTCAGGATATTGCAAATCTCCTAGCGGAAAGGTTTCATTCAATGTAATGACAGTGTCAGGTAGGTTGTTCAATTTCCGTTTGACAGAAGGGTTAGTGTCCTGGGGTTGCGCGGTTCAAATTTTAATTACTCCTTTTTGCCAATTTACATCTTGATTCCAGTGAACTAGAAAGTTGTGACCTAGAATGGTATCATCCATTTGGGGAATATCCAAGACAAATAAGTCTGATTAAAAGCTGGGGAAATTGGAGAATGGAAAGGTCCATTTTGCCTTTTGGGAAACCCAATGAGACGGCTTGGTTGCACTACTTAATAAATAGATGGAAAACGTATCTATCTTGGAACACGTAAGATTTTTGGAAGTGGAAAAAGATTCACTTATAAAAGAAAAATTAGTTTCAGAATCAAGCAAAACTCAATAAGGGGAGTTTTCAGAATGAAAAAGGAAAAATATTGAACTTGGAGCACCTAGTGACTTGCAAGTGTGAAGATTGACTTGCTGTAATTTAGATAATGTGTAGTTCTCCTTGCAAGTATTAGAAAAACTACAAGATAATTTTTTGACTGTCTAGCCGCTTTGCACAACTATCAACATCATGCTTTCCTCCACAATACATACACAACCCATTTGTTTCCCTCCTTAGCCATTTTTTGTTCTGGAGCATCCCAGTTTCTTTTTCAAGGAACTTTGGAGTTTTGGCAATGGCCTTCCCTTTCAGGTTGGATTTTTTTTGGATTGGTTTGGATTCTTTGATTATTGTTTCAAGGAGTTGTCTTCCTTTGGAGTTAAGGTTGACGGTCCATGGTTTTTTTGTCAAGAGAGGTTCTTTTTGTGGTAGCCATTATAAAGCTCAATCACCTGGTCAATGAAGTGCTGAAGGGAGGTGGTCTTATGCCGCTTAACTGAAAGTTGCTTGATTAGGCATTCCAGTAAACCTTTTCAAAAGTGAAATAGGAGAGCTTCCTTGTTCCATTGGATGTGAGACTAAAAAGTTTGGAAATTGGACATATAAACCAAAAATATACTATTCTCCTTCATAACTAAGTTATCAAGTTTTTATTCTGCGTTTTGGAATTCATTAGGGTCTCCAAATAGGGTGAACAATTGCTTCTTGAACTTGTCCCAGTTTTTGAGTATACAAGTGGGGCTAGTTTTATCTAATAGTTTGAGGCAAGGTTTGAACCACTGCAAGGCTTGTCCACCAAGGAAGGAAGAAAGATACATAACTCTAAGTCTATCAGGAGAGAAATTATGAGGATCATTTGAGAAAATGATTTTACAGAACTGTAAGTAGGCTCTCACTTCATGTGGGTGTTTCCCAGTAAAATTATCAGGCTGCTTCATGCCCGGAGTACAAAAGCTAGGGCCACTTTTACCAGATTGTGAGGCAGTTTGGTTAAGATCCTGGATCAGGGTCAAGAGCAAGGTCAAAGTGTTGGTTTATGGAGCATTAGCGAAAACCCATGATCTACTACAAGTCAATGTTTCATTGGAAGAGTGGTTGGAGTCTTTGAGTTCTTCAAGTGGATCCACCGCTTTCCAAGGAGGAGCGAGGGGATAATCAAGGGTTCAAATGAAGGTTATTTAGAAGAAAGAACAGGGTCTAAAGGTTGTCTGGCCCAAGAAGCGCTGGATCTCCCTACCCAATGGATATCATCATTGTAAGGGGTGAGGGAGGCGTTCCCGGTTGAGCAAGTATGTGACATTGTAAAGTAAATCTATTATAGGTTGGAAAACTACAAAAGATGATTTGATTTAGTTAATTTACTGTCACACAACCAGCCCACCTAATATAGAGAAATCTTAGATTATTGTGAGCACAAGGGCAAGTGCAAGGTAGCAAAGCTAACTTCAAAATGCAAACTTATGGTTGAGTAACTTGACACACAGTGAGAGTGATGAAGTGTTCCAATGGAAGGAAACTAAAGCCAAGCCCAATTTGATTACTGGATTTAAAAAAATGCAAGAAAGTATGAATTGAGCTAACTGAGGAGGCAATCTTCAGGCAAGCAGCATAGACTTTATAATTTAATCCAAAGTGAGTATATAAAAGCTGTTGGATGGCAAAATACAGTTAAGAGGCTATGAGGCAATGAATGACATGAATGGATTGGGAAATGAACTAACAGTATAGACTTTTCCAAGGTCACAACATAGATGCAAGGCAATAGAGTCTGAGTGTACAAGGGTGTAATGGATGAGATAGGAAGGGGTGATGTGAGAGACAACGTGAATATGAGGATTAAGTTTATGCAGGGTAAGGGACTAGTGCAATTGAAAACTATACAGTTGGTGTGGCTAAATAGCATGGGTGCAAGCTAGTGAGAGTGCATTACTGGGAATGGGAACCCAAGGGCTATTTATATCCAGGGTGGAAGAGCGGAGCTCAAATGGATGGTTGACTGGAGTAGAGTTAACTGCCAGGTTTGCAAGTAGGTACTGATTCAGTTGCCAAAAATGGAAGATTGTCATGCAAGCCAGAGTTGATAAGCAGAAGGCACCATTGATGTTGTGCTTCTATTTGTGTCACGCGTATAGAAAAAGGTAGATGGTACTGAGGAAAGGGGATATGTCAAAGTGAGGGAGACAATAATCCTTAAACTTGAAGCGTGACAGTTTGTTGATCATCTAAGTGGTTTATACTGGACTAATGACTTTTTTTTTGCTTTTTTTTATTCAATGCAATGCAATTGGACATTCCACTGCTTTGAAAAACCTTTCTTCACCCACAATTTTACAAATAAGGTATTTCCATCTTGATCCTCACCCAAATCAAAGTATACAGTGTGGTGTCTTAATATAGCCTTGGATTGGGAACTGTTCTGTAGCCAGCGCGCTTAGCATTTGGTAGGTCAGGCTCAGCATTTTGGAGGTGCATGGTCTCATAAGTGGTTGCAGAGGGCTCAGCAGCAGTCACTTCAGGCTCAGAAGTGTTGTAAAAATTGCGTCCTCAAGCTCCCACTTGAGACTGAAGCCCTCCCCTTTCTGGCCTTCTGGTACAGGTGCTTCATTCCTGGCTCAGCTCCAATGGACCCGCACGCGCATTACTCTTCTCCTCCCAGCTGCTCAACTGCAACTTGCACGAAGCATCAACCATGTCGACAATCACCATCTTCATCATTCTTCACACCATCTCATTCCCTTCTACTTCCTGTTCCTCATTTCCAACACTCTCATCCATCAAGTTTCCCCTCTCAACTCAGTCAAGTCCGGAAGCGTCTCAAGCGGGTAAAAGATTGATTCAAAGTATATTGAGCAATCCACGGCAATGCACTGATTTAACTCAATCCACAGATCCTTGGCCATGATTCAGAAGACTTCAAGACAACTTTGTTTCATCTGAAGAGGCTACTGGCTAAGTACGACTAATCCATCTGTCTCACTTCTTCATTATTTCAACATCCTGTATTCTAATAAATTATCAGCAGATGTCCACGCTTTCCACTCAGGCCATGAAGAAACTTGGCACGTGCTGATTCAACAACCAATCAGAATCACATTGCTCTTGTTGGTTTGATCTTTCATTCTGATTCAAGTCTTGTCAATTTGTCAACTGCTGTTATTCATTCCATTTCTTCATTCTTCTGTTGCTGAAATCAATCCAGAGGTCCTGGTTTCCAGCCATCTTTCTTTCAAGAAGAAGGCGCTGCAGGGCTCAGAATACCTGGCGCAGGTTGGGCTCAATTGGATGTGGCAGGCTACGGCTCGCTGTGGAAAGTAAGAGAGAGATACTCTCCTAGTTTTCCTCAAGTTCCGGTATCAATGCTTCTAGTGTCTGTAATGATAAGGATGCTCCAGTAAAGAGAGAGAGAGAGAGAGAGAGAGAGAGAGAGAGATTAATTTCCTTCCTTTCCTTCCCTTTGCCTACCTATCCATCCATCCCTCTATCCAATACAATTATTCAATTTCCTACAACCTGGAGTTGAGAGTGAGGTTTTTAAGTCCTCCCTCTCAACCCTAACCTAATTACAAGCCCAAATGGAAAGCCTAGCAAAAAATTTTAAGGAAGGAAACCCTACGGCCCAGAACCCTAGCCCAACCCTACCTCATCCATCCACCCTCTCCAAAAACATTCCCTCCATTGTTACGTATGTCCAGTTCATCCTTGTCATGGTGTGGCCCTCCGCAGCACACTACTAAGAGCCCCCCTCTTTTTCCATATCCGACAAGCGCCCCACATGATTTCCTTCCCCAGGGGTTGGCCTGCGCTTGCGCACGCCCCGCCTGCTCCTATAGCCTTGCTCCTATATCCCCAATCCTATAGCCCCAATTTCTCCTCTCTATCGTCCCAAACTAGCTTCCCCCAAACCTGCTTGGACAGGCTCACTTATTGGTTCTCTGATGTCCAAGTGGGCCGCAATGAGCGCGCCAACTCCAATGTCCAAGCGGGCCACAATGAGCGCGCCAAACCTAATGTCAAAGCAGCTTCAATGAGCGCGCCAACCGCAGCATGGTTCCCGATCCAAGACTATATAACAACACCAAACTGCCCAGAAACTACGGACCCAAGGATGAAGCTGGCTCAACCAGATTGCGGGGTGGTTATTCTGGGAAGGTGGAGTGGGGCAATTGGGGCTATAGGATTGGGGCAGGAAATCACACAGCACACCGGGAAGATACAGAAAACGCAGGGGGTTCCAAGTAGGGCGCGGCGTAGGGCCACGTCACAAGAAGGAAAAACCGGGTGTGTGTAAAGGTAGGTGGGCTTGAGGGTGGTTGGGGTATGTGAAGGGTTAGTGCAGGCCCGCCTGCAGAGTGGGAAGTCATGCGGCGCGCCAGGTGGATACAGACAACAGGGGGGGCTCCAAGAAGGGCGCAGCGGAGGTCCGCGTCATGAGAAGAACAAATCGGGTTTGTGTAAGGGTAGGCGGGCTTGAGGGTGGTTGCGGCATGGGAAAGGTCTAGGGTTAGGTTAGGGTTCTGGTTTTTAGGTTTTCCTTTATATTTTGTTTTTGGGCTGTCATTTCCCTTGTCTAGTTTCCACAACGGTTGGGAGGGAAAAAGGTGGAAAGAGATAGTTTGAAAAACATACAGAGAAGTGGGAAGAATAGGGCTTGCCAGAGAAGGAGGGCTCAAATGTGGGATTTGCAAATTACATTGGAAGTTACTGAGGAAACAATTAATGAAAAGTTTGTTTGATCTTCACAAAAACTACGTCCCTTGAATCTTTATCCATCCATTGTCAAAAAAATTCAAAAGCCCACTCCCTGAAGAGTTGGAACAGGCCAAAAAGAAGATTAAAATGTTCCATTTCTTCAGCTCTGGTAAAGTATATGTCCAAGATAAATTGGATCATGAGGCTATGGTTGCAATCATCAAATTTATCCCTTTGAATGAACTATCTGAGCAAGAGAACAAGGAAATAAAATCAGTAGCAACATTCCTTCACCAATCCAAAACATTTTCCAACACTTTTGGTCCCTCAAGATCTGGGGGTGGTAAAATGTGGGCAATTGGATGGAAAACATTGATGGACCCTTCTGAGCTATTTGGAAAATATTTGAAGAAAGATGCTGTCAAATCCTCCCCTAGAGAGTATTATTTTTTGGACTTTAGGTCTGTTATGATTATGGCGAGCAACCAGCTTAGGCAAATGAGAAGTATTTAAAGCAAAAAAAATGCTGGACACCTTATGTCAATCATTGCTGATGGGCTCTCACAATGGGGCAAAACGTTGGATGATATTGGTGATGAATTTGATTGGATGATGAATGGATAATGGGAAAAATCAGGGAGAAGAGCTCCTTAAGTACAAAAGATTGGCCTCTTGTGAGCCCATGATACAACAAGCCAAAAGGAAATTTTTCCTCCCCAAAAGAGCTCTTCAGGCTCTACAGGCCTTTTTACTTGGTTTTGACTACATCAGCTGGCATGGCATCAGTCCCAGTACCCTAAAAACCAGCCCATTCCAGTCCTTTCTGGTGTTTCCACCGTTATGGGACTGAACCAGCCCCTGTGCTGTTCAATCCCTGACCTCACGTACTGGCTGGTTGCCTCATGCAACCAGCCCCTGGCCATAAATTCCTCCCTTCCAATCCTTCCCATACCATTGCCTGGTGGTCCCTTGGTGATGATATATGATGATAACCCACAGAGTTGAGAGTGAGGTATTTTTGAGTCCTCCCTCTCACCCCTAACCTAGGTACAACCAAAAGCAACAAGATCGATGAAATATGACCCCAAGTACAGAACCCTAGCTCCACCCTAACCCTACCCCGTACCACCCACCGCGTCTGAAACCCTCCCCTTTGATATCATGTATGTCCGATTTGTCCTTCTCATGGCTCAGCCCTCTGCCGTGCCCTACTCAGAGCACCCCTGGGTTTATCCGTCCGCCCGCGTCCGCCGATCCTGCAATGTGTGGGTCAGCCCGCGCTTATGCCCGCGCAAACCTCCACCGCGCCCTACTTGGAGCCCCATGGGTTTATCCATACACGCGCATCTTTGGATCCCGCAATCCGTGAGTCTTTCTGCTCTTATGCCCCCGCGAACCTCCCCAGCGCATTGTAAGCCTCCAAACGGTGCTAGGCCGTGGCAGTTCTGTGGAGGGGAAAGGTGTTGTTTAGGCTGCCCTCCTGAGTGTTACAAAAATATTGAAATGTAACCAACATCAAGGTCCAGATCCTGGTAAATGAGGAATCAAGGAGTAGAGGATAAAGATGATGAGAGTTTGGTATCTATGGAACAGCACCATCTGAGACAAGATTATGCAGGGAAAAACTTGAACAAAAGAAGTTAAAGTCCTCTCAGAGTTAAAAGAACAAAAGCTGTTGTATGTAAAAAACTCCCACAAGCTAATAACTCTGGTCGTCAGCAGAAGATTGGGGATGACCAACTCAAACCCACGCAAACTCCAGGTTCTCAATGAACCTGCCAAACTCTCCGCAATCAAGCGCTTGAAGGGTACCAGATAACTGAGGGTGGCTGTACAAGACAAAGCACAATGTTTAAGAAGCTCCAAAGCAAATAGTAACTGATTTGAAGCAAGGATAACCTCAACACTTCTCAAGGGACCCAAGAATAGGCTGGCAGAATGCAAATCCAAAGAAAATAAAGGGAGGTATAACACTACAGGTCCTAAGCTTAATAAGACCTCTTCAATCAATCGTGATTGGCTCCAGAAAGGTGATCAGGGATCAGGACCCGTATGGTCAAAGAGAGGGATCAAGGAGTGGTATAACACACTCAAAAATTCCAACAGACAGAATTTTTCTTCAACCAGCAAGGCTATTGGTTGGTGATAAGGATCAGGGATCAAGGGTTTGAGTACAGAGGCTCAAGGATCAAGGGTTGAGTATGGAGGCTCAAGGATCAAATGTGTGCTTATTTCATGCTGGATGTTTCCATGCTCCAATGATGGATCCAAAAGGCAGGGGAGAGCCCCTCCTTATATGGGCAGGAGGCCCTGTTAGACTATATACAACGGATTCTACAAATAGAGCGTAAAAGGGAAGGCAACCATGTGGTCACTCGCATTGGTCTGTGGATGGGCGTGCGTAACAATACCAGAGTCACCCACCCCTTGTCCGAAGGCGGAAGCGGGTGGGAGAGTCCCAGGAAAGGTGTTGGATGAAGTCCATGAGAGCGCGGATGGGCGGATAGGAGATTGGTTTGAGAGAGTTGAGTAAATCCTGAAGGCCTTGAGATCCACGACTGATAGATCAAGTGCAATGGGAGGTTTGACGGATCCAAGGATTTGCCAAATGCTTGCGGGTGCGGTCGGGATGGATTCAGTAAATCATGGATGAGCGCCGCGCGACGGTAGCAATGAGGAGATTGGGAGGCGCAACGACAAAGATGAAGACACGCAACGACAAAGATGAGGACGTGCTATGACAACAGCGGAGATGACAAGCAACACGGATAAAGGACGCGCGACGCGCGCGGATGAAAGGAGCGCGGCGCGGCGCGGCGCGGCGCGCGACGCAGATAATGGAAGCATAGCGCGCGCGGGTAAAGAATGGTTTGGATGAGCCTGAGGATAAGTTGTTCAGCCGGGCGGTAAGTTTGCAAAACAGTTTATGGATTGAGGTCTTAAGGCGGCCAGGGTGTCCAGGATGGGGCACCACATCTCTCCCCAACTTACAGACTGTCCCTAGTCTGCTCACAAGTTTGATGCCATAGAAAAAAAAAAGAAAGGAAAGACAGATGATTGAAACCGAAAAATGGCCATTTTGATCTTGAGAGTGGTTGAGAAAAAATTTGTCGATCCAACCAAAAATCCTAGAAGTGGAGAGTTCCAAGGTGGCTCACAAGTGTGGCAAGGGTAGAGGTTCACAAAAACAACAAGGATCTTGCCCAGGCGGTGCACAATTGGGAGGACTTACTTCTGAGATAAGTTGCCTCCCACAACAATGAAACTTCTTTACTTGATCAGCAGAGAACCTTCTGGCCAACCGAGTACCATCCAGCTCCTCCAAAACATAAGATCCACCCCTAACTTGATGAATCACTCAATAAGGGCCATTCCAACGATTAGAGAAAAGCTTGCCCCACTGGGTCTCCAAAGATTGATTATAAGCTAAAACTAGGTCACCAGGGTTCAAGGGCTCCCTGATTTGATTAGAGTGCTTGCCCTCCCAATACTGGACGGATTTTGCTCTGGACTCCATCATTTTTTGATAAGCTTCTTCACGAACTTCTTCACTTCGCTCAAGTTGCTTGGATCTAGCAACTAACAGATCGGTAGTTGAGGACACCTCTTCCCAAGAGACATCCAAGAAAGATTCCATTTCCAGATCCAAAGGAAGGACTGCTCTTTGACCAAAGATGATTTCATAAGGTGAGTAGCCAGTAGTCCTTTTGGTTGAAATTCGATCAGAGAAGAGAACAAGAGGAAGGAATTTGCAACAATTCTTGCCACTTTCACCAGCCAGTTTAACAAGTTCAGCCTTCAAAGGAGCATGGCCTCGTTCCACCATCCCTTGGCCTTCAGGATAATAAGGAGTAGTAACTCTATGTTGTCCAGGAAGGGATCGGATCATTTCAGCAAGCTTTCCCCCAAATTCAGAGCCACCATCAGTAGAGTAAGATCGAGCCAGGCCATAATGCATTGTCCAGGTCTCGTAGAGGAAAGCTGCCACTGATTCAGAGCTAAGGTTCTTGAGAAATTTTGCTTCAACCCATCCGGAAAAATCATCTCTAGCCACAATGAGGTACTTAGCACCACCTGCCTTAATATGAGCCACATCCATAGCAATCCTTCCAAAGACAGTGGACTCCCCAGTAGGATAACGAATTTCGGCTGGGCGCCTGAGATCACGTTTTTGACAAACTTCACAACTCTTGCACCATTGGGAGACGGATTTCTTCAAAGATGGCCACCAGAATTGTTTGGATAATCGTTGATAAGTTTCAGTTTCCCCACAATGACCAAGGCCTTCATGGAGACTTTCAAGGATAGAATCTTGTTTAGAGGGAATAGTAACAACAATAAGAGCACAAGGATTGCCCCTCTTCATAATTCTAGAGCCTTGAACAAAAAAATTAGAAGACTTTCGTTTAAGAGATTAAAATTCCTTAGCAGAGAGATCAGGAGGTTTTTGAAGAGTTGAAAGGTACTGCTCTAATTTAAACCAGAAGCCTTGTTGAAAGCCAGAATAATTTTGCGAAGAAAAAGAGAAAATAGGTCGAATTAAAGGTTCCTCTTAATTGAAATCGGTTCCAACATCAGATTTGTTGTCCCCAAGAGGTCGTCAAGATAAACCGTCAGGCATGGTGAAAGATATTCCCGGCCTGTGAATAATATAAAAAGAGAAAAGCTGGATAAAGGCCACCAAACGAGTCATAGGAGCATTGGGAAGACTGGGAGCGTTGATCATTTCAATGATGGATCGAGCATCAACTTGCAATTCGAAATGTTGGCCCCAGAGAACGGTTTGAAGTTTCTTCATCATTCCAGCCACACCACAGAGTTCCAGTTTGGGCTGGGAGTATCTAGATTCTACATCTGAAAACAACAAAGATTCATAAAGAGCAGGACGGTCCCAACCATTTTCATCTTCCTGAGTAAGGATGGCCCCAACGGATTGATAACTAGAATCAACAGCCAGCTTGATCTTGCCAGCTCCAGGTCCATAAGAGATCTTTTTCAAAACTATGTCTTCACCAACTATCCTTTTGAGTAGCTGGAAAGCACATTCACAATCTTGGGTCAAATCCATTCAGCATCTTTTCTGGTTAGACGACGCAAGGGTGCACAGATTTTGGATAAAGATGGGATAAAGATTCTAACATAAGTGACAACACCTAGAAAGCCCCTAACTTCAGTTGGATTGATTGGGGTAGGCCAAGAGATGATCTTGTTGACTTTGGCTGCTGCCATCCTTCTTCCTTCCTTGCAGACCACATGACCAACAATTTCCAGAGCAGGGACACAAGCCGCCAGCTTGGATCCAGAGACAGTAAGGCCAGATTCCTCAATTCGAAACAGAATCCTCTCCAAGGTAGTAGCATATTCCCAGATAAAACAACGAATTCCTGAATGCCAAGGTAAGAGCTCATTATCATAGTCAGATACTGGACCTTTAATTCCGCCATTGTCAATAAAGATACCAGCATGATCATGGATTTCATCCTGGAGGATCCACATCATCTGAGCCTGATAGACTGCAACCAAGTTGGTGGCTCCTTGAGGCAATCGAGTAAGTTGAAATCGACCAAGAGGAGCGTCGAAAGTAGTGAGAGGACGAGAAATAGGATGTAAGGATTGTTCATCATAGCCACCCATAATATCCCCTAGACCATAGCAAGCTCTTCCCGCAAAGGATTCAACAAATTCTTCAGTAGCAGGAGGGATACCAGAGTCTTTAATAGTAACTTTATTAAGAGGTTGAAGATCATGAATTATTCTAAGTTTACCATTACTCTTGAGGACACAGAAGACGGGGCTGGAGTAACTAGAAGTTGACTGTTCATACAGGCTAGTTCAAACTCGTTCCGGGACCAACTTGATGAATTCGTCAACTTTAGCAGCAGGGATAGGGATCTTTTTCTTTTGCCAAGGATCATGTTCAACTACAGGGATGATATAAGGGAGGCCATAGGATTCCCGCAAGAGACCTCTCTCTTCTTCACAGAAAGCGATAGATTTTTCTCTTAGAGATAAGACATTTTTGATTAAATTTGACTCATCAGGAAGAAGCCATCCATCTGGACCAAAGTTGACCACCTTCAGACGTTCTTCAGTGACCCGTCCATTAGGCACAAAGGGACCAGTAAGAGATTGAGGAAGACTACAGTAAGGATCGCGAGATAGAGGAGGACGCATAAGGGGAGGATTGAGGTTGAGAGGCATAGGCTGGTTGACTGGTTGGATCTTTTTGGCAACTGGTTTATACTTAGTGGCAAAAGAGAGAAGTTCTTGTTTCCTCCAAGAGTTGACCAGAGAGACTTGATTACAAAAGCTGAGTCCAAGTTCCAACATCTCCCAAGTCCGATGTTCTGCAATATCCTTGAAGGGTGCCTTTTCCATAAAAGGAGAACCAGGAGATAATACGTTGCTCACATGTGTGGCACAAGGTAGGGTTTCAAAAATGACAGTAAAAGATTGCCCTGGCAGTGCACAATTGGGAGGACTTACTTGTACCCCAAATTGCCTCCACTGAGGCCCATATTCCTTCATACCAAAACCACCAAAAACAGAATTGCAGTTAGGATCTAGTTTAAGCTCATTGCGGAGATTCGTACCGGAACTGAGAGAAGATTGATCAGACTCAAAAGTAGAAGGAAAAGAAGAAACAACAGATCCAGAGAGAGAAGGAGATGGGGAAGAAATATTTTTGGATTTTTCTTTTTTGATATGTTTTTGTTTTTTAATATTCTTGAGCTCAGAAGAGAATGATGAAAGGAATGAAAAATAAGCCTGAGGGATGGGAGTTGACCCTTGAGTTGCAGTCTGAGGCTGAAAAGAACTGCAACCATTGGTAGGATCAACTATTCCCCTAAAAAATGAGAGGAACTAGAGTTATCCCTCTGCTTCCCCTTAAAAGATGATTTGGGAGAATGACCAGGAAAATCTCTTTCCCAACGACCAGAATCCAAGGAGCAAAGAGGAACTTCAATTTTTCTGCCATCAGCATCAGGGAGGAGAATTCTCTCCCCAACTTGATCAGAAAACATCAGGGTTGCACCAAAGTCCATTAAGAAGGGTCGTCCCAAGATCATAGGACTGTCCAAACAAGTGATCCAAAAGTGGCAGGTTCCAACAATATTTCAACCAATCCTGACCGGTACATCTTCAGAAATACCAACCAGTTCACAAGCTTGATTTCCTATCCCATATACTGCAGAGTTGAAGCTGACCCTAGGACTAAGTTTGAGCTTGCAGGCCATAGCATCCAAGATTAATTTAAGCTGAGATCCAGAATCCACAAGAGGAGAAACAGTTTTAGCTGAGTCACCAAGATAACAAGGAAGAAAGCTAAGGGGACAGGAATAAAGATTGGATTCTATAGAAGGACTGGTTCCACCAGAGTCCTCCATTAAAGTGCCAGAGGAGACTTTGAGTTCTTCAGGGCCAATTTCCACACGTCGACGAGAGACCCATTTCTTCATTCCTTCAGCAACAGATGGAGAGATCAATAGGAGTTCAGCCACAGATAGATCAGGAATTTTGAGATCAGAAATTTTCTTTAATACTCCCTCCACAGCATTGGGGTGATCCTTGGAGATGCCCCTTTCAAATAGAACTTTGGGCTGGGTGGGGGGAGGAAGTTCAGGTGACGCAGAATCTAAGATAGGATTAGAAGGTTGAGGTGAGGGAGAAGGATCAGGGTGATCTGGGAACCTTTCCATGAGTGGTTCCCTTTCCACCTCCATGTATTCTATATCAGAGGAAGGAGGCTCAAGTGATGATCGGCGTTTAACGGGTTTTCAAAGGATTGAAGTTGGCAAGGAAGGAGCCTTATGAGGTTTAGGTTCCTCATGTCGTTTCCTGGCTGGATCAGATTGATAAGTAGTCCCAGCAAGACTAGAGGAAGAAATAGCTGGAGGATACCAAGGTTGGAGGGTACCACAGGATGATCGAAATTCAAAGGAAGCAATAGATGCTTTCACAGGGGGTGATGGCTGGTAAGAGGCCACCACATGTTGGATAGGACGAGACAAGTCAAAAGGGATTAGGGCACCATTAGGGAGGAAGTAATTGTTTCCCCTCTGCTCTACCAACTTTTCCTTTAAGTCCTTCTGAAGTTCTTGACATTGTCCGGTTCCATGGCCTTCCCTATGACAGTAGTAACAGACCAGAGTTGATTTGGGAACAGAAGAAGGAGCTTTAGGCGTAGCTAGTGAGGAAATCTTTTGATCTATTTTGTTCTCAAAGGCCCTAAGTAACTTGGTGATTTCATCTATAGTAGTAGGTTCCCGATTGGAATTAGGATCTGCTTTAGGCCTACGATCTGCCTCCATTTTAATCATAATATCGTTTGACTCTTTAAAAGAAGGAGCATGGACTGGTTCAGTAGTTCTAGGCTTTTCAAAGGTAAGAGCAGTTTGACCTTTCATGACTTTATCCACAGTACTCCTAAGGGTAAGAAAAACAGGGAGCTTGAATTGATTATCCCTGGTAGTAATCATGGATCCAGATTTGACCAGTTCTTCTTTAATCCTTTCCTGCACAGCCGACGAAAAAGATTGGAAGAACTTTGCTCGAATTTTGTCCACTGTGTCAATGTGATCGTTTTGGATAAGATAGTTTTGAATGGGATCCCAAGACTTTCTAAAAATCTGATAGTCAGAGGCTGAAGAAATACCACCATTGGAGATCCACTGAGAAACCAGAGCATCCAAATCCTGCAGAGTAAACCTAGCCACATCTATTTTACCCCAGTATGCCAACATAGCCTCCCTGAGAAGCGTCCAGTTGTGGGATTCAAATCCCTCAAAAGACTTGATTACCTCCATAACTTCATCAGAGGAGATAAAGAACCGCAACTGATAAGCCATATCAAATTCACTAGCTCCATCCACTTCAGCAGCCATTTTGTAGGAGCCCAAGAATCGCTCGACATTTGTACCGTTGAAGCCTAAGTTCTTGTTCTGGGGTTTGATCTTTACCATCTTAGGTCAAACAGAGGTGGTTGGAGTAGCGGGAGATGCCATATCGAATAACAGAGTTCCTAGGGGATCCAAAGAGCAGATTTCAAAAGTGGCTCACGAGTGTGGCAAGAGTAGGGTTTCGCCAAAAACAACAAGTATCTTGCCCAAGCGGTGCACAAATTGGGAGGACTTACTTCTAGTCCAAGCTGCCTCCACGGATTGGAAAAAAGAACAAACAGAAAAAGAAAGAGAAATTGGATAGGATTTCGGAGTTGATTCTTCAAGTTGGGACTGTAAATCCCAAGGTTGTTGGTTTGATCCCGGCCCGGGGGACCAAATGTAAGACTCCAAACGGTGCTAAGCCGTGGCAGTTCTGTGGAGGGGAAAGGTGCTGTTTAGGCTGCCCTCCTAGGAGTTACAATAATATTTAAATGTAACCGGAATCAAGGTCCAGAACCTTATGGATGAGAAATCAAGCTAAGAGAAGAGGATAAGAGTTGTTGGTAGCGATGGAAACAACACTATCTGAGACAAGATGGTGCAGGGAAAGACTTGAAAAAATAAGTCAAGGTTTGTTCAGAGTTCAATAGAACAAGGCAGTTGTAAGTAACAACGCCCACAAGCTAATAAATCTGGTTGTCAGCAGCTGATTAGGAAAGATCAACTCAATCCCAACCAACCTCCAGGTTCTCAATGAACCTGCCCAACTCTCCGCACTCAAGCGCTTGAAGGGTACCAGATAACTGTGGGAGGCTGAACAAAACAAAAGCAATTTGTTTATGAAGCTCTAGAAGCAAATCAATAACAAATTTGAGCAAGAATATCCCAACACTTCTCAAGGAACTCAAGAATAGCGTGGCGAAATTCAACCTCAAAGAAGAAGGGAGGTATAACACTCCAGGTTTTAAGCTTAATAAAACCTCTTCAATCAAACTTGATTGGCTCCAGAAAGATGATCAAGGAGAGATCAAGACCAGTATGGTCAGAAAAAGGGATCAGAGTGGTATAACACACTCAAGAATTCAGGCAGACAGGAATTCTTCTTCAACCAGCAAGGCTATTGGTTGGTGATAAGGATCAAGGTCACAAAGGACTGAGTTTGAGTATGGAGGCTCAAAGGATCAAGGGGCAATCATAGATATACCCTGATAATTTGCTCAGATAAGTGGGGAAGGATGCCCACGGATAAATTGCTTATGATGATGGTCTCATAGAATGATGGGATTCTCTGATGCTCTAATGCTGGGATGCTGGGCCAAAAGGCAGGGGAGAGCCCCTCCTTATATGGGCAGGAGGCCCTGTTAGACTATATAAAACGGATTCTACAAATAGAGCAGAAAAGGGAAGGCAACCATGTGGTCACTCGCGTCGGTATGTGGATGGGCGCGCATAACAATACCAGAGTCACCCACCCCTTGTCCAAAGGCGGAAGCGGGTGGGAGAGTCCCGGGAAAGGTGTTGGATGAAGTCCATGAGAGCGCGGAAGGGCGGATAGGAGATTGGTTTGAGAGAGTTGAGTAAATCCTGACGGCCTTGAGATCCACAACTGATAGATCAAGTGCAATGGGAGGTTTGAAGGATCCAAGGATTTGCCAAATGCTTGCGGGTGCGGTCGGGATGGATTCAGTAAATCATGGATGAGCGCCGCGCGACGGTAGCAATGAGGAGATTGGGAGGCGCAACGACAAAGATGAAGACACGCAACGACAAAGATGAGGACGTGCTATGACAACGGGGGAGATGACAAGCAACACGGATAAAGGACGCGCGACGCGCGCGGATGAAAGGAGCGCGACGCGGCGCGGCGCGGCGCGCGACGCGAATAATGGAAGCGCTGCGCGCGCGGCGCGGCGCGCGCGCGCGGGTAAAGAATGGATCGGATGAGCCTGAGGATAAGTTGTTCAGCCGGGCGGTACGTTTGCGAAACAGTTTATGGATTGAGGTCTTAAGGCGGCCAGGGTGTCCAGGATGGGGCACCACAACGAACTACTCGGTAAGGACCATTCCAGCGGTTAGAGAAAAGCTTTCCCCACTGAGTTTCCAAGGAACAATTATAAGCCAATACCAGGTCACCAGGGTTTAAAGGGTCCCTGATTTGATTTAGGTGTTTATCTTCCCAATACTGAACTGATTTTGCTCTTGATTCCGTCATCTTCTGATAAGCCTTGTGACAAATATCTTCACTCCACTCCAGTTGCTTTGATCTGGCAACTAATAGGTCAGTAGTTGAGGAAACTTGTTCCCAAGGGATTCCCAAGAAAGACTCCATTTCAAGATCAAGAGGAAGAACAGCCCTCTGACCAAAGATGATTTCATAAGGAGAGTAACCAGTGGTTTGCTTGGTGGAAATTCAATCAGAGAAGAGAACCAAGGGGAGAAACTTCCAGCAATTCTTGCCACTCTCACCAGCCAATTTGACAAGAGCAGCCTTCAAAGGAGCATGGCCTCTTTCAACCATGCCTTTTCCTTCAGGATAATAGGGAGTAGTAACTCTATGTTGTCCAGGGAGCAATCGGATCATTTCAGCAAGTTTTCCACCAAATTCCCTGCCACCATCCGTAGAATAAGATTGGTCCAAGCCATAACGCATTGTCAAAGTCTCATGAAGGAAAGCTGCTACTGATTCAGAGCTGAGGTTCTTAATAAACTTTGCTTCAACCCATCCAGAAAAATCATCTCTAGCCACAATGAGGTACTTAGCTCCTCCAGCCTTAATGTGAACCACATCCATAGCAATCCTCCCAAAGACGGTGGACTCTCCAGTGGGGTAACAAATTTTGGCCGGGCGCCTAAGATCACGTTTCTGGCACACTTCACAACTCCTACACCATTGAGAAACCAATTTCTTCAGGGATGGCCACCAAAATCGTTTGGATATTCGTCGATAAGTTTTGGTTTCCCCACAATGACCAAGGCCTTCATGGAGATTTTCCAGGATTGAATCTTGCTTAGAAGGGATAGTGACCACAACAAGTGCACAAGGAGTTGCTCTTTTAATAAGCCTAGAACCTTGGACAAAGAAGTTGGAGGACTTCCTTTTAAGGGACCGAAATTCTTTGGCAGAGAGATCAGGGGGTCTTTGGAGAGTTGAAAGGTACTGCTCTAACTTAATCCAGCAACCGTGCTGGAAACCAGAGTAATTTTGGGAGGAGAAGGCAAAGACAGGGCGGAACAAGGGTTCTTCCTCATCAAAATCCATTCCAAATTCTGATTCATTGTCTCCACTAGGTTGTTGAGATAAACCATCAGGCATGGTGAAAGATTTTCCAGGCCTGTGAACAATATCAAAAGAGAACAACTGGATGAAAGCCACCCAACAAGTCATTGGAGCATTTGGGAGTCTGGGGGCGTTGATCATTTCAATAATGGATTGTGCATCGACTTGTAACTCAAAGTGTTGACCCCAAAGTACAGTCTGAAGCTTTTTCAACATCCGGGCCACACCGGAAAGTTCCAGCTTTGGCTGGGAGTACCTGGATTCAACATCTGAGAAAAGAAGAGATTCATACAGAGCAGGACAATCCAAACCATTTTCATCTTCCTGGGTAAGAACAGACCCAACAGATTGATAACTCAAGTCCACTGCCAGCTTTATCTTGCCGGCTCCGGGTCCATAAGTGATATTTTTCAAAACAATGACTTTCCCAACAATTGTTTTGAGCAACTGAAATGATTGTTTGCAGTCTTGGGTCCAAATCCATTCAGCATCCTTACTGGTTAAGCAACGCAAGGGAACACAGATTTTGGATAGTGAGGGAATGAAGATCCTGACATAAGTTACAACACCTAGGAAACCTCTAACTTCCGTTGGATTTATTGGGGTATGCCAGGAGATGATTTTTTTGACTTTAGAGGGTGCCATCCTTCTTCCGTCCTTGCAGACTATATGACCAACGATTTCCAAGGCAGGGACACAGGCGGCAAGTTATGATCCAGACACAGTAAGGCCAGATTCCTCAATTCAAAAAAAAATTCTTTCCAAGACAGTAGCATACTCCCAGATAAATTGTTGGATTCCTGAGTGCCAAGGTAAGAGCTCATTATCATAGTCAGAAACTGGACCTTTAATCTCACCATCATCAATAAAGATACCCGCATGATCCAGGATTTCATCCTGGAGGATCCACATCATCTGGGCC
This sequence comes from Puccinia polysora, assembly GCA_025617555.3. Taxonomy (NCBI): domain Eukaryota; kingdom Fungi; phylum Basidiomycota; class Pucciniomycetes; order Pucciniales; family Pucciniaceae; genus Puccinia; species Puccinia polysora. Next base: position 57,056,182 of record CM062628.1, read on the forward strand.
TGATAGACTGCAACTGAGTTAGTGGCACCTTGAGGCAATCAAGTCAGCTGAAATAAACCAAGGGGAGTATTGAAAGTAGTGAGGGGACAAGAAATAGGATGCAAGGATTGTTTGTCATAGCCACCCATAATGTCACCTAGACCAAAGCAAGCTCTCCCAGAGAAGGATTCAACAAATTCTTCAGTGGCAGGAGGCACGCCAGAGTCTTTAACAGTAACTTTATTAAGAGGTTGGAGATCATGAACGACTCTAAGTTTACCATTACTCTTTAGAACACAAAAAACAGGACTGGAATAGCTAGAAGTTGATTGTTTGTATAAACAGGTTTGGACTTGTTCGCGGACCAACTTGATGAATTTTTCAACTTTAGCAGCAGGGATTGGGATCTCCTTCTTTTGCCAAGGGTCATGTTCAACTACAGGGATGATGTAAGGGAGAACATAGGATTCTTTCAAGAGACCTCTCTCTTCTTCACAGAATGCAATAGATTTTTCCCTTAGAGACAAGATATTTTTGATCAAATTTAACTCATCAGGAAGAAACCATCCATCTGGACCAAAGTTGACCACTTTCAGACGTTCTTCAGTGACCCCACCAGAGGGAATAAATGGACCAGTGAGGGATTTGGATAGACCACAGTAAGGAATCGCGGGATAAAGGAGGAGGCATAAGAGGAGGATTGAGGTTGAGAGGCATTGGTTGGTTGACTGGCTGGACCTTCTTTGCAACTGGTTTGTACTTGGTGGAAAAGGAGAGGAATCCCTGCTTCCTCCAAGCATTGACCAGTGAGACCTGACTCCAAAAACTGAGGCCATATTCCAACATCTTCCAAGTCCAATGTTCTGCTACATCCTTGAAAGATGCCTTCTCCATAAAAGAGGATCCAAAAGATAACACATTTCTCACATGTGTGGCACAGGGTAGAGTTTTGAAAACAACAGTAGTAGAAGCCCTTGGTGTTGCACAATTGGGAGGACTTACTTCAACCCCAAATTGCCTCCACCTAAGACCAAACTCCTTCATACCAAAGCTACCAAGAAAAGAATCAAGATTGAGATCTAGTTTAGACTCATTGCAGAGATTCAAAACCAGAATGGAGGATGAGTGATCAGGCTGAAAAGAAAAAGGAAAAGAAGATACAACAGATCCAGACAGAGAAGAAATATTTTTGGATTTTTCGGATTTTTCATGTGTTTGGGTTTTGATCTTATTTGGATGAGAAGGAAATGATGAGGAAAAAGAAAGATATGCCTATAAGATGGGAGTTGGTCCATGAGTTGAAGCTTGAGGCGGAGAAGAACTACAACTATCAGTAGGGCCAACTATTCTGCTAAAAAATGAGGATGAAAGGAATGAGAGTTTTATTTCTGCTTTCCTTTCAGGACAGATTTGGGAGGGTGGCCAGGTAAGTCTCTTTCCCAACAACCAGAATCCAAAGAACAAAGGGGAAATTCAATCTTTCTGCCATGAGCATCAGGGAGGATAATTCTCTCCCCAACTTGATCATAAAACATCAGGGTAGCACCAAAGTCCATTAAGAAAGGCCTTCCCAAGGTCATGGGACCATCCAGACAAGTGATCCAGAAGTGACAGGTGCCAACAATATTTCAAGCAATTCAAACAGGAATATCCTCAGAAATACCAACCAGTTCACAGGAATGATTCCCAATTCCATAAACCGCAGAGTTGAAACTGACCCTTGGGCTAAGTTTAAGCTTACAGGCCATGGATTCTGAAATCAAGTTGAGCTGAGAACCCAAATCCACAAGGAGAGAAACCGTTTTAGTTGAATCACCAAGACAACATGGAAGAAAACCAAGAGGACAGGAATACAGGTTGGTATCTGAAGAGGGATCTGTTCCACCATAATCCTCTATCAGAGTACCAGAGGAGACCTTTAATTTTTCCGGACCAATCTCCCCACGTTGACAAGAAACCCATTTCTTCATCCCTTCAGCCACAGATGGAGAGATCAACAGGAGTTCAGCCACAGATAGATCAGGGATTTTAAGATCAGAAATTTTCTTTAATACTCCTTCCACAGCATTAGGGTAGTCCTTGGGGATGCCCCTCTCAAATTAAACCTTGGGCTTGGTGGAGGGAGGAAGATCAGGTGTAATAGGTGATCGAAGAGGATCTGAGGGTTGGGCAGGTTGAAGAGGGGGAGGATCAGAGTTGTCCTGGAACCTTTCCATAAGTGGTTCCCTTTCTACTTCCATGTCTTCCACATCAGAGGAAGGAGGCTCAGGTGAAGATCAACGTTTAACGGGTTTTCACAGAATGGAGGATGGAACAGGAGGAGACTTATGAGGTTTTGGTTCCTCATGGCATTTCCTAGCTGGATTGGATTGATAGGTGCCAGGGAAGCTGGAAGAAGTGATAGCTGGGGGATACCAAGGTTGCAGAGTTCCACAGGATGATCAAAAATCCACAGAGACCAAGGATGCCTTCTTAGGAGTTGGTGGTGGGTTTGAGGCCACCACATGACAGATCGGTTGAGACAAATTGAAAGGGATCAAAGCACCGTTAGGAAGGAAAAAATTATTTCCCTTCTGCTCTACTAACTTTTCCTCCTTGTCCTTCTGGAGTTCAGGACATCTACCGGTACTATGGCCTTCCCTATGGCAATAATAACAGACTATAGTAGACTTAGGAACAGAATTAGCAGGTTTTAGGAGTGGCTAAAGAGGATATTTTCTGATCTATTTTATTCTCAAATGCCTGAAGTAATTTAGTGATCCCATCTATAGTAGGTGTCTCCCGGTGGGTCTGAGGATTGGGTTTAGGTCTGAAATTTGCTTCCATCTTATTCATGATTTCGTTAGATGCTTGAAAAGAGGGGGCAAGGACTGGTTCAGTGATTTTAGGTTTTTCAAAGGTGAGAGCTGTTTGACCTTTCCTTACTTTATCCACAGTATTCCTAAGAACCATGAAAGCAGGGAGCTTGAACCAATTGTCTCTTGTTGTGATCATGGATCCAGATTTCACCAATTCATCCTTAATTCTTTCCTGCACTCCTGGAGAGAAAGACTGAAAAAATCACACTCAAATTTTGTCCAACGTATCAATGTGATTGTTCCGGATAAGATAGGACTGGATAGGGTCCCAAGATTTTCTGAAAGTCTGATAGTCAGAGGCTGAGGAGATACCACCATTGGAGATCCATTGAGAAACCAGGGCATCCAAGTCTTGCAAAGTAAATCTGGATACATCTATTTTTTGTAAAAAATTAAATGGTTGGTGAAAACTGAACCTGACTGACATTCCAAGATGAGGACCAAAAATAAAGGTAAACAACAGAAGATTCAACAAAAGAACAGTGAGAGACACCAACAGGAAAACACAACTCTACAGGCCAGATTATGGCCTCTAAAGAGACTAAGTGGAGTTGGTGCACAAACAACTAAATAGCTGTGGACAACTGTCCAAGTCCTCTAAAGAGACTAAGTGGAGTCGGTGCACAAACAACTAAATAGCTGTGGACAACTGTCCAAGTCCTTCTAACTGATCCAACCGGAGCGTACATTCTGCCTTATACAAAGAAATGTGCGTTAACACTGAGGGTGAGTTGAAAGGTTGGTGGAAACCTATGTTTGTTCCACGGATCGCTTGCCTGGCTGTCCAGTTGATTGAGAGGGATTTCTTGATGTCTTGATTGAATCACCGTTTGTGAGATGTTCGTCCTAAGGATGCGCGTTGGCTTGAGATTAACTGGGCCTGGTTTAAATAGTCGGACTGAGTTCGTGATAGCTACGCGACATGTCACATAAGACAACACCCAATCTGAGACACAACTACAGAAGCACTACTGCAACAACTGATGAGGATAGACAAAACACGCAGCAGTCTGAAGAAGTAACTGAGAATAAGAATAAAAGATGACAACAATGATCATGTGACAGAACAGGCTAGAAGAAGGTAGACAATTAGACAAATAATCAACATTTTTCCCCAATAGGCCAACATAGCCTCCTTCAGGAGCCACCAGTTGTGAGTTTTGAATCCCTCAAACAATTTGATAACCTCCATAACTTTGTAAGAAGAGATAAAAAACCGTAACTGATAAGCCATATCATATTCACTGGCACCATCCACTTCCGCAGCCATCTCATAGGAGTCCAGGAATTGTTCAACATTGGTCTCATTGAAGCCTAACTTTTTGTTCTAAGGTTTGATTCTGACCATCTTGGCCCAAACAGATAAGGAGGATCCAGTATATTCCATGTTGAAGGGTTCCTAAGAGATCCAAACAAGCAGATTTCCAAGGCGGCTCAAAAGTGTGGCAAGAGTAGATTTTCACAAAAACAACTGGGAGGAATTACTTCTGGACCAAGCTGCCTCCACGGATCAGATCTGAAAAAAGAACAAACAGAAAAACAACAGAAAAAAAATTGGATTGGATTTCGGAGTTGATTCTTCAAGTTGGGACTGTAAATCCCAAGGTTTCTGGTTTGATCCTGGCCCGGGGGACCAAATGTAAGACTCCAAACGGTGCTAGGCCATGGCAGTTCTGTGGAGGGGAAAGGTGCTGTTTAGGCTGCCCTCCTGAGTGTTACAAAAATATTTAAATGTAACCGAGATCAAGGTCCAGAACCTGGTAAATGAGGAATCAAGGAGTAGAGGATAAAGATGATAATAGTTTGGTAGCAATGGAACAGCACTATCTGAGACAAGATTATGCAGGGAAAAACTTGAAAAAAAGAAGTTAAAATCCTCTTAGAGTTCAAAGAACAAAAGCTGTTGTATGTAAAAAACGCCCACAAGATAATAACTCTGGTTGTCAGCAGAAGATTGGGGATGATCAACTCAAACCCAAGGAACCTCCAGGTTCTCAATGAACCTGCCCAACTCTCCGCAATCAAGCGCTTGAAGGGTACCAGATAACTGAGGGTGGCTGTAAAAGACAAAGCACAATGTTTAAGAAGCTCCAAAGCAAACAGTAACTAATTTAAAGCAAGGATAACCTCAAAACTTCTCAAGGGACTCAAGAATAGGCTGGCAGAATACAACTCCAAAGAAAATAAAGGGAGGTATAACACTCCAGGTCATAAGCTTAATAACACCTCTTCAATCAATTGTGATTGGCTCCAGAAAGGTGATCAGGGATCAGGACCTGTATGGTCAGAGAAAGGGATCAAGGAGTGGTATAACACACTCAAAAATTCCGAAAGACAGAATTTTTCTTCAACCAGCAAGGCTATTGGTTGTTGATAAGGATCAGGGATCAAGGGTTTGAGTACGGAGGCTCAAGGATCAAGGGTTGATTATGGAGGCTCAAGGATCAAATGTGTGCTTATTTCATGCTGGATGATTCCATGCTCCAATGATGGATCCAAAAGGCAGGGCAGAGCCCCTCCTTATATGGGCAGGAGGCCCTGTTAGACTATGTACAATGGATTCTACAAATAGAGCGAAAAAGGAAAGAAAATAATGTGGTCACTTGCGTCCGTCCATGGATGGGCGCACGCAAAAATACCGTAATCACCCACCCCTTGTCCAAAGGCGGACGGGGTGGGAAAGGGAAGATAACCAAACCACCGCGGATGTCCGCGGGCAGTAGGTGACACTCTTCACCCCTCGTCCGAAGGCGGAAGTGGGTGGGAGGGCCCTATGAAAGGTGACGGATGAAGTTTGTGAGAGCGCGGATGGGCGGATAGGAGATCGGCTTGAGACAGTTGAGTAAATCCTGACAGGCTTGAGATTCACGGCTGATAGATTGAGTGAGATGGGAGATTTTACGGATCCGAGAATTTGAAAAATGCTTGGGGGTGCGGTCGGGATGGATTTGGTAAATCATGGATGAGCGCCGCGCAATGGTAGCAATGAGGATGAGCGCCACGCAACGCACGAGAATAAGGACGCGCGACGCGCGACGCACGAGGATAAGGAAGCGCGAGGATAAGAACGCGCGACGCGCAAAGATGACGGTGAGGATGATCCTGAGGATGAGTTGGAATTTTTTTTTTTTTTTTTTTTTTTTAGATGCCGGACGGTACGTTTGCGCAACAGTTCATGGATTGAGGTCTTAAGGTGGCCAGGGTGTCCAGGATGGGGCACCACAGCGTTTAAACCCTGATTTCCCCGCCCTTGCCTTCCGGACTAGCCATTGGCAAGCGTGGTTGGGCTGGCTCCATCACTTTTTCTGCGTTCCCTGGGCGGGTTGCGGCCTGCAAACCAGCTGCCAATCCAAGGTTATAAATACGACACCACACGGTCTGGCCAAGTATGTCCAAAATAAACCTTGGGCCCAATTATGCCCATACAAGCCCATCTGGCTGTATTTGCCCATATACCTCACTGGGCCCGTTAGGGCCCATGTATCAATAGGCCTGTTTCACGCGGTTTGAGGCAAGTTTCCCTAAATCAGTGACATCCACACAGGACTGTATGGTCTGTGTGAGTGTCCAATGGGCTGGAGAGGCCCATATTTGCATCCCATTTGGATTACACTTATACATAGCCCACGCATAAGTGCATATGTATTTTAACAAGGTCTGAAAAGGTCTTTCATTTATTGGGCCAAATTTTTCAAAAATTAGCAAAACTTTCATTAAATTCCAACTGTGAAGCTATGATGGACAACAACATCCCTTCCTTCCCCTGATTTTAATTTGGATCTGGCTTTACTGATTTTGACTGCTCACCTCACATCACCTTCACCTCAGACTCCTTCTACAACTAACCCCATATTCACCAAGGTGATGTCTCTGACTATTCCTTTTTACTTGTGGTCCCAACCAAAAAGTAAAATGGACAACTTATTGAAAATGAGGACCAATATCAAGTATCCAACAGCCAATTTTTGTTCCAAGACTTGGGGTTTGGGATTGATTTCAAAAAAAAGGGTATTGTGAAAATGGTTTGGGAAGCAAAAAATTAAAAACACTGTACTTTTCCTGCAGTGGATACTGCCACAAATAATTGTATGGCCATTTCCATGAAAATCAATAGAACAACTCAAAAAACTAGCAAGGACTTGGAAAGTGGAAAAATATATCTTAGGAAAAAAAATATAAATAAAAATACAAAAGATTTTTTCATTGGTGGTGTTAAAAATACTCTCAAACATTGTTGCAATCAAAAATAATTTTTTTGTTTTTATTTTTGAAATTTTAATGAAAGTAAATATATTTACAAACCAAGCAATTGATTAATTCACTTTATTTTATCCACAGTTCCAATGCTACCAATACATGCCATGGCTACCAATAACATTGTTGAGATCTCTGAGTTTCCTCTCATCCTCACTTTGATGCCCGCGGCACCGCGCAGTGAGGGAACTCCATAATCATCTTCTCCCCCACTCGAGGTGCTCGGGGAATCCCGGGGGTTTCTGGAATAGATCTCCCGGGAGAATCCTTTTCTCTCTCTGACTTGGATTGGCACTCCGATTCTCACTTGTCTTATTTTCTTTTCTCGTTTTGTCTGCCTCTCTCCCTTCTATTTATCCTTCCTATTTCTTCTCTCTCACCACTCAACTCGTCGAATGGATTCTATCACCACTCACCTTGTTGAATGGATTCCAACTTGCATCTCGATCTCTGCCTGGTAAGACCACCATCATCGAATACTCACCACTCAAGTGATCCTGACAATATTATCTTAGATATACATACCTATAGCCTGTCCTCATCCTTCACTCTTGTCCTTCTGATATTTTCCCTGCTAAGTCTGGTCTAGCTGTTGGTATCTATTTCTCTCTATTCTCCTTTCTTATGATTCTATTTTCTCTCTTGAATATGTTTTCTAATATGTGAAATTCAGTCTGTTGGTTTTAGTCCTCTAGCCAAAATCTCAAAATCTCATCAAACATATCTTCTTTTTATGTTTCTACCCTTTTCCTCTCCTTTTTTAGTCAGTCTTTCTCTTGATCCTTCTCCTTTTCCTCTTCTTGAAAATTCAACTTGGCCTGTTTGATTTGCCACTCAGCATCCAAATTGTGTTGATGAGCCAAACTCTCATCTTTCCACTTTTGACAATCCATAATCCCACTTCTCCTTTTCAAATTGAAGTTTTTTGGATTCTATTTTTGATTCAACTGTTTTTTGGAGGTGAATAGGAATGATCTTGATTTTTAAAGCAAGTACAATCAATAAAAAAACTTACTTGAATCTTGCTTCTCCATGATATCCTCAAAGCCATAAAAATTTCAAGTGTTTCTCTGCTTTTGAAGGCTATTAGGGTTGAGTTTGAGGGAATCGGATGACTTTGGCTTTCCCTTTGAAGAGGAGGTTTGTGTAGGAGAGTTGTCACTATCATTTGAAGGGTATCTTGGAGGCCCCATTGGCTTGAATTTTTCACCAATCAGGAACAGATGTGGCTGTTATTTTACAATATAAATTTGTTGTAGTTAACCAGACAGAAGAGAAAAGAACTTGGGTGCTTACCTGAGCAGATGTTGATGGTAGTGGCGATACAGGAATAACTTTCTCCTCATTGGCCAAGTAGTTAATTTCTTCCACAGCAAGAAGAGAGAAATCCAAAGAAGGAAGTGAGGGGTCCAAGGAAGGGTTTGAATTGTTGATCAATGCTAATGAAGATGTGATTGGAGCTGATTCCGTTGGAATATCATCCTCCAAATCAGATTGGGACCACTCATAGTTTTCATTGGGATCATCATTACTAGGTTGAGGATCCACAGCCAGGTCCTCAGCATCAACTGAATCTGATTTTTGGGCATTAAAAGCGGCTAAAGGGATGATATTGGTCTTATTTCCAAATATTTCATCCATTTGAACATAAAAAGGACAAATTGAGTCCAAATTTTCAACCACCAATTTGATTCCCATTGTTTTATCAGATTTGGTGATACCAAAGCCATTGGGGATTGAAATTGAGTGGGCTTTTTTGTACTTGGTTTGATAGTTCTTGAATCACTCCTGCATCTGTTTGGATGAAAGATCCAGCCTAACTTTGGTTTTATTCTTGAGTTCATTGGCCATCAGTAGATAGCCATTAACCTTAGAGGATGGAGGTTGGCCAACTTGTGTTTCATTGTTGGATCCAAAGCAAGAATCATAGTTGGACAGAAATTTGAGTCAGTTTACCAGGATGATGTTATCAACTCTCTTGAGCTGACTTGAGCCTGTGGAAGCTGATGGGGGAGGATTATTGGATTTTGAGTTCCTGGGGGATGTTTTCTTTGTTTGAGTGGACTTGCGGGGGGAGTGTTGCTGAGTGTCCATTCAAAAAGAGTAAGTTGGATGAAGTGATGAAGGAATAAAGCAATTTCAGTTAGGATGGGATGAAAGGGGCAGTGAAGAAATGAAGCAATGAAGCAATGAGAGGATGGATGTGATAAAAGCAATCAAGTGATTAAAGTGATAAAGCAAGTTGAGAGTGATGAAGTGTTGAATCAATGAGAGTGATGAAGTGATGAAGCAATGAGAAAGATGATGTGATGAAGTGTTTAGAGACTTATGAAGTGATGAGAATAGCAAGGAATCAATGAGAGTGATGAAGTGATGAGGATAGAAATTCAGTGATGATATTGATGAAGTGATGAGGATAGCCATGAAGCAATCAGAGTGATGAAGTGATGAGGCTAGCAATGAAGCAATGAGAGTGGTGAAGTGATGAGGGTAGCAATAAAGTTATGAGAGTGATGAAGTGTTGCAATGAGGTTGGAGGATGAAACCAGGGATGATGATGTGGAATTACGCGTGGTTGAGCTGTTGAAGGCCTTTATATACTTTATATGAAAAAAACATTTATTTTCAGGTAGCTATGAAATTTCTGATGTGAAATAAGTGGTTTTTCTGATTTTTAATGGTGGGTTTGAAAGGGCGGATCTGGGTTAAAACTTGCTATCAAAAAAAGGTGGGTTTCCTCAACTTTGATACACCCTAATGCATAAAATCCACTTAAAACCTTTCAAATACTTCTATTGGTGCCATTTCCAGTATGATTTTCAGCTTGCTAATATTCCATAAGCCTGATTTCAAAATTAACAGAAATAATAAAGATATATAAATATATAAAATACTGCTCAGGAGTAGGAAAATCTAAAGGATTATTGAACATTTTGATTCCCCACCCAATCTTATGTAGGGTCACTCAGAAACTTGAATTCCCACTCCTTAGTCACCTTAATCAACACTTTGATAGATGACTTCAAAGTCACAGCATTGCAATTTGAACTTTTTGGCCACTTTGAAATGTCACACACATGCTCTCATACAGGTCTCATGCCTAAAACCCACTAAGAATTGATAAATTGTGTATGGTTTAAATTTATGAGCAAAAAGTGATTCTGTCAAAATCCTCACTCACAGCCCATAGTCTTTCCCACAGGCTGCCTGTGCAATTCTGATCCAGCCTGCAAGCATGGCAGATCAGCTCTGCATGAATTAAAAGATCAGTCCCACATCCAAAGTTTTACATCACCAAGCCTGCAGGCACACCAGCCCAACACACAGCAGGACTGATCAGATGCAACCAGGATCCACTAGTCACAGAATGAGAAGAGAGGTACTGCACTTGACTACTACAAGCTAGTTTATTCAGACAAGCATATTTAATAATCCAATATATGTAAAGTTTTGATTATCCAAAACTATACTGAATAAAATAAAATTTTGGAAAAACCAAATTTTAAGCGGCCAAAAATAAACATTGAATAGTTAACTCAACCACCAAAATAACAAATCCTGATCCTTAAGAACCACAAAACACACCAAGGAATCCACTATCCAAGAAATTATAATGGTAAGAAATACTAGAATGATCAGAAGATTCTAGAAAATCATTTAAAAGTAACTTTAGATCATCTAAAACTGATTTAGTTATCTCAATAAAACATTAAATGCACAAAAATAAGAATACAAAATAATCAGAAAGAGATATTGAGATTTGAAAATCATGCACTGATCCTCCAGACCTGACATCAACCATGTCACAGCACCCAGAACACATGCAGATACAACCATGGCTGCTCTTCTATCCTTAGCACACCAGTTCCTCCCCCCTCTATTTTCCCTGAGAAGGCCCTCTCAACCCCATAAAAGGTATATACATACAGTCTCCTTCCTTTTTTATTCTCAGACACAGCTCATCAGGTATCCTTCCAGAAACCATGCCAACTGTGATGCAAGTGATTAGGATAGATAATTAAGTGATCTATGGGCATATTCTGAGAAAATTTAACACCTTTACCCATTTATACTGATAGAATTCTTTCATAACCCCTCTTAGATTTAAGCCTCTCAAGTGTGAATTTCTGCAGGTACCTAGCAAGTAATTACTCAAAGGGCAACATTAAATTTGCAACCCTGGGTCCCATATGGGTATGAAAAGCTTTTCACAACCCTTGTGAGTCTTGAACAGAGGTTCACAACTCAGCAAGTGGCAAACAAAAATTGAGTCATGGATAAAAATAACTTAATAAATAAATGAAGAATAAATAAAAAAATCAATAAATGAAATAAATAAACAAATTAATATATATATATATATATATATATAAAGAAAGGAGTTTCAAAACTCAACAAGTAGAAAACAAATTTGTGCAGGCTGAAAAAAATATAAGTAATTAAAACAAACAAATAAATAAAAAATAAAAAATTTGTAAAAAGCACACCAAAACTCAAAATGAGTTGTGAATGGCTGTTTGCAATCCATCTGAGGTATGAAAGGCTGTTCACAAATCTGTGAGTTTTAAAAAGCCATTCACAACTCAGATAGGTTGAAAAAAATGCCACACAACCCATTTTGAGTTGCCAACAGTTTGTATAGGGTTGCAAATTCAACATTGCCCTTACTCAAACAATAAATTATTCCCTCTCTGATTTGACTGGTTTACTACCATAGCCCAGCAATACCAAATCATTTCTGCTTATTACTTCCTTATTAATATTGATAAGTTTCCAATGTTCTTGGGAACCATATTAGGACTTGATCTCCTCAAGTAGAGGGGTTAACAATCCCTAGTCTATATTAACTTTAGACCCTCTTAAAATTTCTGTTATATCTTCTTTTTCAAGAAAAAATCTAAAAAAAACACTTCAACTTGCACCATCATCAATCATTCATTTTCTTGTTGATATCATTATTTATTTTTTGAAAGAATACATTTATCCTTTTTTGATTCATAAGTTCTTGCAGCTAAAGGATTGAAACAGTATTGGGATTCAGAAGCTGACAATGATCAAGTCAAACTTTTAGGTGGGTTATCCATTTTCAAATCCTCAATGGAAAAAGTTATTGGTGAAAAGGTTAGATGAACAATTGATTGAGACCAAGGAGCCAAGTAAATGTGTGTAATTTAAATTGAGAAAAGTACAGGATTGGGAATGAAAATAAGTGATGACTGATTCAACGGATTCAATAGTTCAAATAGCTCCTTGGGAATCAAGTACCATCAAAGGACCCAATCATGGGTTGATAATTGAGGGACGTTGGTTCTAGATATTCAATCCAAGAAAGAGATTGCTTGGGTGATGCAAAGGGGGTGGGGGAAGTAAGTCTTTCCACTGATTGGCCTAAATCAGTACTTTGGTATTTAAACATATTTTCAAGGTCAAAATTGTTGATTACTTTTATTGATTATTTTACTTAGACTCTTGCCTGTTATCTATTTCTTTCCTGGTTAACCTTCTCTTACTGTGACTGCATAGCTACTGTAGTGCATCTTTCTGGCTAGTTCTTGCATCTTCACTGTCTGTGGTCCTTTTACTTAAATGTCACCTATTGATTCCTACCACCAGATGTACAACTGTCCCCATCTGAAGGGATTTGATTGGATATCTATTTAGCTTTTTGTGCACGTAGCTCTACTTAGTCTATTTATAGGCCATAATCTGGCCTGTAGAACTATGTTTTCCTGTTGTTTTTTCTGAGACTCTCTTATCAAATCTCCTTCTCCTTCCTGAAGTTTCTCTTGTGATCTATCTCATCCTGTTTTTTATGTCCCTTATGAAATGACAGCAGGGTCCTTGTTTCTAGACCACTTTCATTCTTTTCACGGTTCAAAGCCAAAACAGCCTCATCCTGCCACCGGAATGGACTGACAAACAATTTATCCGGGACCTGGGGGAGACAGAAACTTTAAAGCGCTGGCACTCAAATTGTTAATGGAATCTACACCTCTTATTACCAAAATGAATTACTCTATCTGGAAAAAGAAAATGGAGAGACTTTTTAAAATGCGTGACATCTTTTTTCTCATGAAATCTTCTGATCCACTCAAGGATATTAATGAAGAAGGCAACACTGCGGCTTATATCATGTCTAAACAGGATACTTCCACTCACACCAACATAATAATGGCTGACACCAAGGACTCACCCAAGCTTTTTTGGCTTTCTGCCAAGGAACAATTTGCCTCCAATCAAGCTGCAAATTGAGCTAAAATGTTTTTAAACTTTCTCTACTTAGGATTTGACCAAAAGAAAATCAATGCCTTTTTCACCTCAGTGAAACTGCATCTTGGAAAACTGGACAAAGTTGGGATTGATCTACCTAGTGAAATTTTAAGCTATCTGATTCTTTTCAAACTACCCAAATCTCTGAAAGGAATGCAATCAAAGATTATGCCCTCCAGTGTTGACCTGAAAGTGGTTTTTTTCTTGGACCATTTAGTTCAACATAAAAATGAGTTTCAATCAAAATACAAGGAAGCATTGGAAACCAATTCTGCCCTTTTCACCCACAAAAGGCTCAATCATGACTACCCTTGCTGTCAAAACTGGAAGCATAATCCCGCTGTCAAAACCCATCCTGGGGAAAACTGCTGGGAAGAATTTCCATATCTCAAACCTGAGAAGCCACCAAACAAGTCAAATTGAGATGCCAAGAAGAATTCACAAGAGTTTCACTATTACTCCTTCTTCTGTGGACTGAGTCAGCTGGACAAGAGTTGCAAGAATCAATACATCCTTGACACTGGATTTTCCATTCATATGATCAAGGATCACTCCTCATTTTCTTCAATAACAGATCAATCCAGAAAAAAACTAATTGAAACCGGGAAGAAGGGAGATGGAATACCCATAAAAGGGCTTGGTACTGCTAACTTGAACCTAGGAAAAATAAAACTGAATCTAGAAAACACTATGTGTGTCCCTGAAGCAACCATCAATATAATTTCAATTCGTGCCTTGCTCAGCCAAGGATGCACACTGAAGGTTAAAAGCAAATCCAACCCACCTACCTTCTTGCTAAAGAAAAAGAAAGTAACCATTCTTAGTGGAAAAATTGAACAAAATCTCCTGATTATCAACCTACCCACTCCTATTGAGCGACAAGAATGTTTCATGAATCTCAACAAGCTTCAAGAAGTCCATCAAACTCTTGGTCATGCAAGCCTGGAAAGGAGAGAGAAACACCTCTGACACGGTATTTAAAATGAAACTTGCTCCAATTTTGAATGCTTAGCCTGTAAGAAAGGAAAAATAAATAAATCTTCCTTCAAAAAGGATTGAAGACCAGCTGAGCAAGTCTTTGACCATTTGCATCTAGACTTAATGGGTCCGCTCAATCCGAAAAGCAAAGTTGGGATTAGATACGCACTTACTGTATTTGACAACATATCTGGGTATTTCTCTGCCTTCCCTCTGCCAAGAAAAGACGCATCTGCAAAAATGATTATCTTTGTTGTCAAGAATGAAGCAAAGAAGAAGAGCATATATCGTATCAAATTTGTCTAATATAAAAGTGGGGAATTTTGGAACAATACTCTTACCTCTTTTTTCAAATCAAAAGCAATAAACCACCTAATTAGTGAGCCCTATCACTCTCAGCATAACAGCAAAGCTGAAAGAGAAAATTTAACCAGTATGGAATTCTTAAGATCTGTCTTCATTTCATCCTTCATTCCCAAAAGCCATTGGAATGTGATCATCCAAAGATGCTGTCTTGTGCTGAAACAACTTCCCCAGGAAGCTGGAATGAAAAACCCATTGGAATTGATGCATGGCTCAACTCTGCCAAAGGACTAATTAAAACTTGTTGGAACTTCCTGTATCTACCTTTTGAATGACAACAAAGTCTCCTCCAAGCTAAGCAAAAAAGGCAAGGAGGGTGTACTGTTAGGTTTCAACCCTCAATTACTCTCCTACAAGGTTCTATCAAAGTCGGGTAAGGTCATAAATACCAAGAATCTGCTCTTCCTGAAGACTCAAGGGTCCAAGAACATTACCCTAAATATAAAAGTAGAAGAAAATATTGAGGTCAAAATGGGCTCTTTGACCAACAGGAAGCCAGAATCAGTAGACCAGGAACTGGAGTCAGGAACCTGTCTTGATGTCAAGCTGGATCTTCTCCCCAAGGGGGATGCAATTCTCTCAGACTCTGAAAGCTCCAACTCATTGGTTGAAGAGAGGCTCCTTCCAAAACTGCGCAATTGAGATCAGCTGAAACCACTGGAGCAATATGGTTATCACCATAGTGACTTATCCAAATCCATTCAAGAGGCACTCAAGATTCCCAAATGGATGGCGCGTATCAATAAAGAACTACATACTTCTGAAGAACTTGGAGTGTGGGATGATGATGATTAATCCGAAGTTACCAATCCCCTCAACACCACTTGGGCCTTCTGCCGAAAACAAGACCTCCACAATGGTACCACCTCACTTAAGGCTTGGGTGTGTGTAAAAGGCTTTAATCAACGCTATGGGGTGGATTACCTCAAGACCTTCGCTCCCACTGGTAAAATAGATTCAATCAGATCTCTACTCACGTACTCTGTTGATGAGAAACTTCCTATCCCGAAATTCAATGTAAAAGGGGCCTTCCTACATGCAACCCTGGAGGAAAATGTCTACATTAAAAGTCTCATTGGTTCAAAGAGAACGGAATAGTATCTCAAGCTTATCAAGTAAATTTAGGGTCTCAAACAAGCCCCCCTCAATTGGTAAAAAAACCTTAGTGAGTGGATAAAAATTATTGGTTTTGTGGAAGGCAATTGCAACCCTTGTCTATATCACCATGAAGATTGGGCCACATCCTTATTCTTTCACGTTGATGATTTACTAGTGGTGAGAGAGGTTAAAAAATTCAAGACTCTATTTTTGGATAGATTCAAAAGACTTGTCAGCTCATGAGTTGGAAAAACTTCTCAGGATGAAGGTTGAGAAAGATGAGAACTCCATCAGTCTATCCTTACCAAATCATATTCTCAAGGGCCTTTATGAGTTGAATCTGCTGAATGCGAAACCACTGTCAAACCCTTTTCTCCCTGGTTCTCATCTGGTACCTGCAACAGAACTCCAGAGAAACAAATTCAAGGAATTAAATGTCAACTATCAATCACCCATAGGATTCCTAAATTCATAGCTACTCTGGCTTGTCCTGACATCAGCTACACTTCTTCAAGCTTGGCAAGGTTTTCAGAAAATCCGGGAATCACCCATTTGAGCTAGGTTATTTGAGTGTGGTGCTATTTTCTCAAAACAATGGATTACAAGTCAATCTTCAGTTCCAAGGGCAAGTCAAACCACCTTGTCACCTAAAGCAATTCAACTTGTGGAGATAACACCTATACTTGTCTCTCTCAAACCGGTTTCATCACATTATTTAAGGGAGGTCCACTCCACTGGACAAGCTTGCTTCAAACATGTTTTGCTCTTTCTTCCACAAAATTGGAGTGCAATGCACTCTCTGCCAGTCATTCTGAAGCCAGATGGTTAAATCATCTTGTCTCAGAAGTGTGGAGAACTATGTTTGAGCCTCCTTTGCATGTGATTGATAACAAAACATTAAATGACAAAATAAAAAAATTGGAACTAAGTCCCACGCAAAGTATATCAATATGAAAATGAAGATCTTACAAAATGACTGGAAGGACAAGCTGATTAAAATTGAATTAACCTTTTCTCATGAAATGCTGGCCAATCCTTTGACCAAGGCAGCAAGTGCCATGGGTGTTTCTAAACTGGCTAAGTATGTTGGCTCATAATTTCAACCACTGATGATGAGTTGAGCTGGTGTGTTGATTATTTTTATTGATTATTTTGCTAGGACTTTTGCATGTTATCTATTTCTTTCCTGGTTAACCTTCTCTTACTATGATCACATAGATACTGTAGTGCATCTTTCTGCCTAGTTCTTTCATCTTCACTGCCTGTGGTCCTTTTACTTAACTGTCACCTATTGAGTCCTACCACCGGATGTACAACTGACCCCGCCTGGAATCTCAACACTCAACTTGATTGCTTAACCTCCTCAGTCAAAATTGTCATAGGACTTCTACAATTAATCACAAACACGTATGTTTCAACTCAACCTCAAGCAAAAATTAACTGTTTAGGAAAAATGTACACAGTCACAAGTTCTTCACCTCATCCTCAGTGTTGAAAAAGTCTTCTAACATCAACCAGATGACAGCAGGGATTGGATTGGATAGCCATTTAGCTTTTTGTGCACGTAGCTCTACTTAGTTGATTTAGAAGCCATAATCTGGCCTGTAGAACTAAGTTTTCCTGTTGGTTTTTCTGAGAATCTCTTATCAAATCTCCTTCTCCTTCCTGAAGTGTTAATTGTAATCTATCTCATCCTGTTTTTTATTTCCCTTATGACAAAACAGCTGGGTCCAACTTTCTAGACCAATTTTATTCTTTTAAAAAATTTCCAGCCCTCCCTCCCCCCAAAAAAAGAAAACCCCATTGATTTGTTTTAACTTTTATGATGATGAATTTTGAGCATCTGCTCTTCAAGTCAGAACTTGATTGATGAGTCAAATAACTCAATCACTCTCTTTTGAAAAATAAATGATAAAAAAAGATAAACAAAATGAAAAATTACCCCAGGATAGATGTATGAGAAAGAGAAAAAAAAACATTCTTGATGGGGTAGTTTTATTCTCAATAGATCTAATGTTAAAGAAAAATAAGAATAGAACTATAAAGATAAAAAACTATTGAAATTTATTAGTTTCAATCATGGGAAAATAAAATTGGATTAGGGTGTTTTTTTGTGGATTTTATGATGATTTGATCAAATAATCAGGTTGGGGATCTGAGAACTCATCAAGATCAAAAATGAAATCTTTCTGACTTTAATTTAATTCAAAAAAATAACTGCA